>JAQIWP010000477.1:0-25120 GCA_034695525.1 Euzetes globulus
ACCTTTTGAACCATCCCATCCCTCAGTGGTAAGATACGATCTTCAGTGCCACTTGAAGTCTTCTCCCTGGTATTCACTGAGGAATTGGACTCAGTCTGGCGCACATCTCATTCTTGCACCTTCCAATTGACATGGCTTGCCTCTTGAACCTTTTGAACCATCCCATCCCTCAGTGGTAAGATACGATCTTCAGTGCCACTTGAAGTCTTCTCCCTGGTATTCACAAACATTTTAAAGACAAATAAAAAGAAGCGCCGAATTCTATTTGAATTCTATTTGAACTTTATTTGAACTTGTTATTTTGATTCCAATTTTATATTGTTAATTGAAACATAATTTCGATTAAATTTGCCAGAACTGTTTGATATTTGATACCATTATTTATTCAAGGATATGACAATATAATTACATCTACTGGTTATTCATTCCTCCCTTTTGTTTTCCAAAGTTTTTAACAAATTATTAAACATAAAATCCCAGTTCGACCCCCAGAGTAATGAATGGATCATTAATTTATCTAGGCATATAATAGAATAGAGATTGTTTGGATAGAAAACAATGATTTCATTTAACTATTGATTGACGCGAAGGCAGACGACAGTAAAAGAAGAGACTTTACGGAGGACTCGAATAACAGTTTCTTAAAAGCGGTTTGTTTTCCATATATTTTATTTTATCTTTGAATAAATTACTTTAATTTCAGATGAAAATGAAGTCTTTAACGGTAAATATTATGCAAATAAATCACTTACTGAAGAATAAATTATATACCAGTTCTGAGTCTTCGGTTAAAGGAGTCCTTAGACATTGACTAAGAATCCTGAGTGACAGTAAAAGCTCTACAATGAAGTGAAGGCTGCGATGGGCTCCGAGAAGGAGATCAGTTACGATGATTTGCGTCAATGGAAGTCAATTTAGCGATGGCTCACATCGTTATCATATATCGGTTCAAAAAATGTGCCAAAACTGAAGATAAACTGCAACCGACTCTGAGCCCACACACACAGGCATAGAGAAGCGATAGACTCATTCATAAATCCTATTTCAGAGGAAAATACTCTGAAATAAAAGGAATTCCGACAATAATTAGCGCACAAAAGCTTTTAATTGCAATACATTTTAGTATTATTTATATAAAGCTTAATATTTCTTATGATTAATATATTGTTTGTTAAGCTAAACATCACTAAAGAAATATATAATTCTTTAGCCAATACTCGCTTTTAACAAAATAGTAAGAAAATAATTTTGAAGTAACAAAAAACAAATGAAACAAAATGAGTATAATTTACATCAAATGTATCCACGAAACGTGAGTTTCAAGTAGTTGCAAAGTATCAAAATGAACAAAATAACCCGGGTGGTCAAAGCCCTTAAATCAAACCCCAATTTAGAGATTGAAAAAATACAATTAATTTGTGCAAAGAAGATATCAAACGATTATATCATTCGATAAAAAGATATTTATTGTTTGAAAGACTAAATTGAAAAAACCTATAATTTGTTATCGAAATATAGATCAGAAAAAGTAAAGAATTGAAACAAAGAGTAACTAAGAGAAGAAAGTCCTAACAGTGCCCCGAATCACTTTCCGACAGATGGGACAGTCTGTGACACAGGGCGCGCACTGAGTACAGGCTAACTGATGACCGCACGGCAGAAACACAACTCCTATTTCGCGGTCTAAACATATTTTACACAATAGTCTGTTGTCTTCGGATTTCTGGGACGACTCATTGCAATGCGTCTCTTCTTGGGTTCCGATGATGAGGACCGGTGATGACGAGTGAGTAGATATGTATGTCGATGTCGTTGAAGATATTGATGACTGAGAGCCCGGAAGTTCATTACCGGAGTTGTATTCTTCTTCACTTGAAATGCTATTCATGTATTCACTCTCAGACTCACTGTTCAGTTCAATGACAACCGGTCTTCGAGAACTGTTCCAAACAAATCACATATTAAAACATGATTTAAGAAAAACAAAACAAAAAGACATACATTTGAAGATTTGTGGGATCTCTCCATTGGGAGACCCCATCGTAGAGATGAGCGAATGAAGTAAAGGGTTGTCTCTCTTCGCGCCACCTCTTAATGAGCACAGAACTGATCGCTTCAGTTGGGAAAGCAATCAAATCAATCAATTGTAAGACGATATCGGAATTCATCCATTGATTGACAGCATTTACGCACAAAGCGTCGATGTCTTCCTCTTCTACATCAGATCCAACGGGACTATAAACCTCTGGATCTGATTCGCCACTAGAATTGGATGGCTGTCCAGTTTCAGAGGCCGCCAATTGACAACACTCTTCAATGAAGGTTTGACTTTTGTTGAGTGCAACGAATTGACAATCAGGGAACCACTTAGCATGCTCGATCCAGGGATCGTCTCCCACTTCCCAATTGGAAAGACATCCATCGCAATAGAAACACTTGACGTAATCGCTCACTCCTATTGAGTAGAAACCGGCCTCAGCCAGAGATTTAGTGTCGACGGGTGTAGTCGGAGACCACTTATTAGTCATAAAAGATCTCATTCGGGAATCAATGGACTTGTAATTGGAGTTTTTAGGGCCGCGATGGGGTTGGACTCCATATTCTTTCATTTGGACGGCCACTGCATTCCTAGTGTTCACTCCGTTCAACTGATTGGGAGTGAAGTTCCCACAGACGTCGTGTCCGGCACTCAAACCATTCTTTGGACTGCGTATGGGGTCGTCTTCTATGGGTTGGTTTCCGACGTCCTCTCCCATAATGAAAGGGCAACGGGGGAAATGTCGGGCGTGTTCTGCGAGGGGTCGGTCTCCTAAATGGTTTGACATAAAGAAATTAGTTGACAAGAACTGAAAAGAGAGAAAGAGGACAGACCTGGTTCCCAATTGCAGACCATTCCTCGACAGAAAGCGCACTGAACTCTGTCGCCATTCAGGAAGAAGAATCCTGCTTTCGCCAACTCCTCCGGAGTCACAGACTCTACTGTCCACTTAACGGACTGTCGGGTGTGGAATGACCTCAAACGGGTCCACTCGCTCTTCATAAGAGAATAGAAGGACTGCAACCAATCGTTGTTACCATTCTGTGCCGATTGGGAACAGATTCTATTGAAGTTATTGATGACTGACTCCAACTGATTGCCGTCCATCGAAGTGACCGGAGATCCACTGGAATAGAGTGGTCTGGAAGTGGACTCAATGGGTTCGGTCTGTAATTGCATTCTATTCAACGATTGGATGGCATTTGGACTCAAATTGTTTGCTTGCGATAAATGGTTCGACATTTTATAGGCTGAGCCCTGAATACAACAATAGAGTCGATAAACATTTCATTCATTTGATTATCAGATTATAAATCAATATTTTTTGGCCTAAAATTCATTTTCTTTATCAAAAACTTCTGTGAAATCATTAAAAAACATATTTTGATTGTTTTTAATGGTTATGATAAGAGTGGCAGAGATTGGTTGTGGAATAGTTTGTAGCCAATGCCCAGTGCCCTGGGTACAACTAGGGTACACTCTATGGCCTATTACTCTAATTGCTGGAGCATTCCATCATATTCTAGGAATTCAAACTTTACACTCATTTGCACTCAATTTTCATATCCAGTAAATTCAAAAATAAACCGAATCGGTGGGTAAAGTGGACTGGCTAGTTCATTTGTTAGCTTACCTTGCTAGTTTAGAAGAACATTTTCTAACCAAATTAGTTTTGAAACGTAAGCAGAAATTTGATTATTAGTATAAATAAGAAAATGTCAGACTTTTTGTGTTCATTTACTAATGAATTTCCGTTTGAGGAGTTTCTGCAAAACTATTCGCAAATACATAATAACATTGACGTCAGGCATATGCGCACAAACTTCTTCTCTATTCAACTTCTACTCAGTCACTCAGATCTGCGCACCTTTTTTATGCATCTCTGCCTATTTGTTGACTATTGCATTAATCAGAGGGTAAATACTGCAATCAAAACTACAGTCGAGTACATTTCAAAAGTCCACGTGATAATCAGTCTCTCAATCATCTTGTTTGTCTCTTATTTCTTAGAATTGAAAATTACAACCTCATTTCAACATGAATAATTTAGTCTGATAAATTTAGTGCTAAGTCACTAAGGCCTTGAACTTAAATCAGAATTAGATTAAAAATTATGGCATTCTATTTGAATAGGCCAAGACTATTTTAACCAGGCAACGTATTTCTGATAATTGCCGTTACTTTGGCAGCAATTTCAGTCAACATCAATCAAAAACATTTATTTTATAGGTCTTTGAATTCTTATCTTTATAATATTTATTTATAAGAGAAAAATAATTAAAGTTTAACCTAGCTTAACCTGTACTTTTGTGGAGCACCAACTTTGGCCCCTGGCAAAGTCCGATCTAAAACTCTACACTATTTATAAAAGAAAATGAACAGAAAGGAAATAGTGGTCTAAAATGATTATAATTTGAGATGTGAAAGCTGTCAAATGGTCCAGAGTACAAACTGTGTGAAACTGTATATGTTGTGCCGATTCCGTAATATTGATAAACAAAATTGTAACAGTGTACAAGTAATTTAATGTTTTCTAGATAAAAGTTCATATTACAGCTACACATTACATTTATTTGTCATAGGGTTAGCCATAGTGGGCTATTTCTAGTTTAATTACTTACATTGAATTTTTCACAAAATACACTGATACAAAAAAAATCAAGAAAAACGCCAAAAGACCTTGACAAGTTGCCATTTCCCACATTCGAACTGATCTAAACTAAAAACTCCAAGCTTTATAAATGAATTTATAAAAGAATTATCGAATAAAAATGGCCGCTTCCTGTCGAAAAACGTGCATTAAAAGTTGACGAGTTTAGAGCAAGAAACAAAAATTATAATTTCACCTTTCAATTTACCGAATACTCTTGTTAATGATTGAGGCCTTGGCGAACCTTGTTATCTAATTATTTTATCTTGTTATAACAGTTGTCAAATACAACTCATGTGAACTCAAATCGGTTGTCATTAGAAATTTCCACTCAAAAACTTAATTCTTCCATAAAATAGGCTGAAAGATTAGATTTGCCAAAAATTGTCCTGGCTAAGTATCTGAGAAGGTGAATACTGACTGCACAGATAGTACTGTAAAACACTCGAGAATTCTAATCGTCAGTTCATTTAATGCCATCTCTTAGGAAAAATTAGCGTCAAATCAATAATTCTTTTTGTTGTTTCCCATACAAAGGTACTTAAGTGATAACGCTACTTATAGTCAGCATTTCGGTACTTTTTATCACTATCTTATTATTATCATTTAAGTCAGTTGCTATGAACTAAAATAGGGACAAACGATCGGTTCAAATAACTGGTTGTTTACTTTAAGGTTTAAATCATTGGTGAATGAATGTAAACAAACGGTCATTTTGGTGGAGAACTCATTACAATACAGACATTGAGACCAATACTGAGGACTAGTGTTAGGCTTTCAGACGATTCCAGCGATTAGTCTCTCTCTGAATCCCATTCAAAGTAAACATCAAAACATAATTTAACGGAAATTCTATTTAAATTTTAATCGATTTATTCTTTAATTAAAAACATATTTATTGGAGTTTTATATTAAAAGTTTGTGTTATTTTTCAATTAACCAAAAAGAGACTCAAATCTATTGATTTCGCATTTGTTTTGTGAGAACCTTTAAAACGCATACAAAAGACTTATCAAAAGGATCTGTCGTTTGTTGGCCACAAACAGTCGAACCCATTGTTTTCAATTGTTTTTATTTGTTTAATATTTGTCATTCTGTGACCAATTTGTGACCTCAAGAGTCATGGCCTGCGCTACACTCAAACGACCGCTCGAGTGGTCCGACCCATCGATGTCTCCGCCGTCGGCGCACAATAGCGGACACAAGGACACGGGTCACGGTTACGGACACCACTCAAGAGCTGCCAAACGGAGGTGTTTGACCACTCTTACAATGAGTCCTCAAATACCAAAAGAAAGTTCACATTTCGGTGATGTCCACCCAATTTTGTCTTCAGGTTTGTCTTTCAGCTAATCCTTCAAATGGTGCCATTGTTTTGGTCTCAATTCAAATGTTGATCTGATTTTCAATTAAAAAACTGTTATTTTTATTTAATTTATCGATTATTCCCAGTATTTGCCCATAAATTGATTTATCGATTGTTTGGTCTTTTCTTCATTTGATTAACTCTTTTATTGATTTTGTAGAAGAAATAGCGGTCAGTATTCGTGAGGAAATGCGACGCCTCTATAATCGCAAGAAATTACACGTTTCTCACACGTCTTCGTCGACTTCGAGCACTTCCAATGAGGTGTCACTCGCAGGACATCCGCCATCGCCTAATACTAGTTCTCAGGAGTATGTCATTGTCTTTATGTCTAATTTAAGCACTTATTTGTTTATTTCAAAACTGTTTTAATTGACTCTTGAATTCAGTTTGAATTAAGCAATTATAAGATAATTGGCGACACTTTCCTCGACAACCAGAGCGTAGACATACATATAAAAAGATTTAATGTCTTCCCATTTCTATAATAATGGCTAACAATTAGACTCTTGTTTGATATGTTAAACCCTTTTAACGCAATCTCTTTGAATGTCTGTTTCAGTGGATTCTCTTCGCCGCCACACGAAATGCAATCGAGTCTGAGCTCGACATCGATCGGTCTGCTGTCGCCGTCGCGACGGGACGCCCCTCTCTTCACCTTCAAGCAGGTCGGCCTCATTTGCGAACGTATTCTTAAAGAAAGGGAGACTCAGATTAGACAAGAATACGATGACGTTCTCAGCACTAAATTAGCCGGTATTTCCTCCCTTCCATTCAAAATAAATCGGATTAATTGCCAACCCTTTCCTCATTCTGTCTATTTTGCAGAACAATACGATACGTTCGTCAAATTCACTTACGACCAAATCCAGAAACGGTTCGAAAACGGGGCCATTCCTAGCTGTAAGTCCTGTCCGCCCATTCCCTTTGACATGTTTTGCTAATCCTGATTCAATTCTTCTCATCCGACAGATTTATCTTAGGGTTAATGCAATTAGTTATTGAATTTTAGACGAAATCTACAAAATTGCCAAACAATTAAAGTGTGCTTTTCTTCTCATTTCTCTTCAGTTTCTATTCTTTTCTATTATCTATTGATTTGCCATAAAATGTATGCAAATATTCAATAATTTCAGGTTTTCTTTTCTAAATTATTAATGACTATATTATTATTAAAATTACGTTTTAATTCCGTTTATTTTAAGAGTTAATTGAATTATTAGTATTGATATTAAGTCTTATTTGAGTAATAATTATAAGAAACCGAAACAATTTTCAATTATTCTCTTCCCTATTGTATTGTATTTTTGTTATCTTATATTTGATGTCATTTGAAGCAAAAGACAAACGCAAACCAATATCTTAAATGAAAAATTCAATTACAAAGTGACTCAACTTTTTGGACATTATTTGCCTCTGAATTGTAAGAAAACAGATTTCGAGTCAAACCATAAATATATTGAATTTTATGTCAATTTTTTCTTCTGAATATTTAAATTCGAAATAACGAACGGATAATAAAAATGACAAAATATATCGTAAATTGCTTTCATTATTTTCATATAAATTGCTATAAAATTGGGTTTTGACGTAACAATCAAAATGAAATCGCAATAAAATTGCTAATTGAGTGAAACAATGGTAGGGATGAGACTGTGGGTAATTTATGAAGGCTCGTAATTAACCGGTAATTTTGCGCTAATTTTTGTAATTTTATATTTCCTTTTGTTAAACAAATTTTATTTTAAAAGATTAATTTGATATTAGACTTGATAATAACCATTTTGCCCGTCTTCCACCATTATCAAATGCTTTTCCTTATTACCAAGATTACCATAAAAATAGTCGATATATTACAGAGCTTATTAAACAGATAAAACTTCCTTGAATTCAGAAAAATGTACTCGAATTAGAGTTAATTCGAAAAATTCATGAATTATTCAGAAAACTTTATGCGGGGCTTCGTTTGAGTTGTAAACAGGATCACCTATTTTTGATGGCGACAATCAGTGGCTGAGCAGTACATAAGTGGGTTATAGTCAGGAATTTGGGCGGAATATTAGTCCGGGAGTTAGCCATCAGTCGGAATTTGTTGAGTACGTGTGCGACACAGGCTTTCATCTCCATCAGAGCGAATCGCATCGCAACACAATTTCGAGGCCCGACTGCAAACGGCAGATATGTGTAGGGAATTATTTTCTCTTTGTTGCCGGGCATAAATCGGTCCGGGTTAAACTTTTCTGGTTCTGGAAAGAACTCTTCGCTATGATGGACAGCATATATAGAAACCTGAACCAATAGGCCAGCATTCAGGGTGATTCCCGTATCTCCCAATTGATAATCAGATTTGACTTCTCTTTCAATCCGGAGAAACGGCGGATAAAGTCTTAGACTTTCAGCGATGACTGCGTCCAAAAAGGGAAGTTTCCATAGAATGTCGTAATCGAATTGACCGCTTGAGTCCATCGCTGTTTGTATTTCAGCATAAACTTTGTCCTGGATATCTGTATTGATGGCCAATTCATACAAACAGAATGTGATGCCAGTCGATGTGGTCTCATAACCTGCCAATAAGAAGAGCCACGACTGAGCAAGGATCTCGTTGTCTGTTAATCCTTTCTTATGTTCTATAAGTGATATTAAATGAAATTAAAGTCAATTAATTGTAATTACTTTGAATTATTTTCTGGTCGGCGGATATCTTCTCATTTTTGGTGGTGTCGATCATTAACTGAAGCAAATCGTTGTGAACTTTATCATTGTTTCGGCGCTCATTCAATAAGTTTCGGCTCAAATTGAATATGAATTGATTGGAATTTTCATCAAACATTGATTTCATGTTCAGAAGTTTGAGCACAAATTTCGGTAATAAAAGTACGGATAATATTCTGGGAAGACTCGGATGAAAGATATTGTTGGCATTCTTGACAAATGGATTGTTGGTGTCCTTGTAGACATTGATTTTAGTGGCGAAAGCACATTTTGCGATCACATCCATCGTGTAATTTCCACACAAATCTTTTAAATCGATATCCTTTTCATCTTGGGAATACTCTTGCAAAGCATTGGTCAATTCATTGACACATTCTAGTATAAGAGGGGTCATTTTCTTCAGTTTGGCTCCAGTGAATACACAAGTTGATAGAGATCTCAATCTTTTCCATTCTTCGTCTCTTGAATAGAGGACAGCCTTATTTAGAATTTCATGATGAGTGCTGAAAGACCGTCTATTTATAAACATATGAAAATCTTTGACTAGAATCGATTTAATTAGGGCTGGCTCATTCACTGTTAAAATCGGTGTGTTTCCATTAAAAATTCTGCAAGATTAGAATCATTATTAGACAAAACATATTGAAATATAGTTTACCCATAGATTTTGCCATATTTTTTGTTCAATTGCAAGTCAACTAAACCAAGGGGTTGCCGATAGGCCAGCATAATATTGCCAAATTGGCTGAAGCATGGCCTGGGACCCGTAATTCCTCTCTTTGACCAGTATTCGAAGTTTCGCGTTAAATACCTGTTGACAAATATATTGCTAGTTGCAAATATGAGATAATTTGGTACAAGTCAGATATTACCAATAGATAAAAGGGATCAGGATTATAGGAAATGCTACTAAAAGTAATAAATACATTAATTGAACTAATGAACTAGCTACATGAATTTTAATGGTAATAATAAATACAAGTGGACATTGTAAATTAAAATTCACCCTTTCATTTCTAATCACTTTAACAGATGTTTCCTAACGTCTGACAAAACGTAGATAAATACGATTTTTATTGAGAAATAAAATTAATATAATTTACAGAATTTGGTCAAAATATATAAATAATGAAAGGAATTAATGGATTGCTTCAGAATTTGGATTATCCATCATTTTTGAGATCAGACAAATCTGTTGTTCCTTTGACTTCAAACAGCCGTCGATCAGTTGAATGGCTTTTTCTATTACTTCCGAATCCGTTGGCATCTCATTAGACTTGTCGTCCAGTGTATAACCGAAATTAATTGATGAAGTTTTCGTAAAAAATAATTAACTTCTTAAATCATTTGTAAGAATTGATCACAAATTGATTTTAAGAAATACTCTTTTTAAATGTAAAGGTAAAATTTAATATTTTATGATTTTATGTATTAAATCAGCGATTAAAAATAATTTTTGTATCTTGATTAAATCACGAAGAAAAATGAATTATTGAAATGAAATACATTTGCTTGAACAAAACAAAATAAACTTGTTTTATTTGCTTACTCACAATCATGAGTGTCAGAGTTTTAATGTTTCTGTTCATGTTAAGTTTACAGTTAATTTTCTATATAAATGTTTAAAATACAATACTTTTTTTAATTACAGTTCTTAATGTTTTGAATGAAATGTCACTTATAATCATCACATTCCTCTATAATAAACAAATTCTTCAAACCATTCGTGTTCATTATACTGGTATTTGAGTGTAATTTATTTGAAATGAAATGAAACCCAAAATTATTATAATTATTACAATTAATAATTGTTTTATTGATTGACTGCAAGTATTTCCAAATGGATTGGAGACTGACTTCGATTGCTGTAAAATGTCTGAAGACGAGAAACATCCACTTTGTATGGAATTTGAAATACCAAAAAATGACCCGATTTATGGACCGGCTGGTAAAACATGTCACGATTTCAAAAGATCGGTAGCTGGCCATAGACCATCCTGTGCATTAGGTTTGACTCCAAATTCAATTACTTGTCAATTCAAGTTACCAGGTTAACTGTTAATCAAGGTCCTCGAGTGCACGTTAATACCCTGACCTCACCGATCGATGCAAACTTTGTGTACGGTTCGACTGAGGCCACAGCGCTCAGACTCAGGTCATTCAAAGGAGGTATGACTTATGGTCCAAATGAGACAATTATCAAAACTCTGTTCATTTCAGGTCTGATGAGAGTTTGGGACCGATTCCGAGAGTATGGGCTGAAGCCACTGCTGCCACCAGAAGACGAAAACCCGGAACTGGACTGCATCGGCCGTCCCCGACATTTATTCTGTTTCATTGCTGGCGACGTCCGAGTCAATGAACAAATCCATTTGACTGTTTTGCATACTTTCTATGTTCGGGACCACAACCGGATGGCCAGTGAGTTGGGCCGACTTAACCCCCACTGGAACGACGAAAAGATATACCAGGAGACCCGCCATATTATGGCTGCATCCGTCCAACACATCACTTTGAATGAGTTCCTTCCACTGGTAGTCGGGGAGGAACTCGTTCACAGATATAATCTGACAGAAGAAAAGGACGGCTATTGGAATGGATACGATCCCAAAATTCATACTGCTCCCTCCCAGGCCTTTACAACCGCCGCCTTCAGATTTGGACATACTTTCATTCAGGGTTAGACATATTGTCACTTGATTTAATGAAACAAATGGTTTGATTGAGAAACGATCTGTAAATTACCAGAAATAAGTTCAGTTCTCTTAATGTTTATTTCATAGAAATACAGCTTATCTCCAGTTTAAAAGAATTTGTGGTGTAGTCCAGGGAAGCCTCTATTATATCTTAGTTTTCCTTAAATCTGGGTTATTTTTAAAAAATTATATTTAAGCAGTCGGTGTAGTATAACTCAATCTCTTAAATCGAGGATAGACTGTATTGACTATTTGTTTGTCCTAAAAGGAATGGTTAGACGGTATAATAAGTTCCACGAATTTCTGGGTGGAGATCATCTACGACATCTATTAAAACAGCCATTCCTTGTGTACGAGCCGGGAAAGATGGACGAACTGGCACTGGGACTTCTGAATACACCAGCACAAACCTATGATCCTTTTATTACAAAAGAAGTTTCGGGACATCTGTTCCAAGAAATTCACGCTCACGTCGGTATGGACTTACCCGCTATTAATTTGGCCAGAGCTAGAGAGCAAGGAGTGCCAGGGTATAATATATGGCGTGAGTGGTGTGGTCTTCCCCGGGCAGAAAACTTCGAAGACTTGGAGCCCTGGCTCAACAATAAAACGGCGTATCATTATTCCAAGCTTTACGCACATCCCGACGACATTGACCTCTGGAGCGGTGGCATATCTGAGCGTCGACTGCCCGGCGCTCTCATTGGACCGACATTTGCCTGCATTGTTGCCCGAAATTTCGCTAATATTAGGCGCGGCGATCGGTTTTGGTTCGAAAATTCCGGCTTTCCTTCTGCTTTCACTCCGGAACAGTTGAACCAGATTAAGAAATCAACTCAGGCTAAAATCATATGTGATAATGGAGACGACATTCCAACCATCCAGATGTGGGTTCTCAGACAGGCCCACCCTATCTTGTAAGCCATTTTCTAATATCTCTTCGGTCAAAGTTTCTTTACGACAATAACGAAGTTTCGGAGCATATAATTTTGCAGACATCCCAACCAACCAACCCAACCAGTGCCATCCCGTCCCTACCCCTGATTATTACCATTGTAGTAAAATTCAGTAATTCATATAGAAATTTGTGTTATAGTCGTTTGATAGAGTATTTTTGAAAACTTGTTGGAATTGAAAAACAAAGTTTGAACAGATTTGTAATCATTTGTATGCCTTTCCCGCCAGCAATCCAAGAGTCAGATGCGAAGATTTGCCTTATATGGACCTCCGGTACTGGCAGGAGGACCCTGTCAATGGGGGCTATCCCTTTAAAAAGTGAGTTTTAGATAGAAATTAATTAATTAATATTTGGTTTCTCATAAAAATTTATTGAATTCTTGTTTTTCTCAATCAATGTTTTGAATCAAAATTATATTTAAGTCTTTTATAAATAAATGAATGTATTTATGAAAATCAAAGTTTTTTAAACCTTTTTTTTAACGTTTTTGAAAACATATGTGAAACAGAAAACAAACAGAAAAAAACTGTTCCTGCATTGCACAGAAATTCGATACCAAGATGGTATTACTAACCCAATTACCAGGGTATTCGATCAACAGCTGTGACCTGAATACAGATTCATTTGACACAAACTTTTGTTTTTCGTACAGAACTTATTGATTGAAAAATCAGGTGTTGAAGACTAGTTCCAGAAGAATAGCCATTCTTTTCAATAATGTGTTCAATTGGCCGCAAAAAATGGCAGAACTTTTCTTTTATTCGCTTTTATAAGAGTCGACAAAACAGTCGAAAAAGTGGATGAAATGGAGAATAATTCGATAAATTATTGGAGAAAAAGGGGATAAAAACGTGAAATATATTAACGCGAAAAACAAAGTTAACATTCAATTGATTTTTTTCAATATTTATAATGAAATTTGGATTATTTTCCATTCAATTGATTAAAAATAAAATTCACAGAACAATTCATTTATGATTCGAAAAATAGACTTAATTTTAAAGCTCTACCATCTCTTCTTATGGTCATCCATTGAGATACCGCCCGGACCTAAGAGTACGATCATAAGGAGGCCTCCAATCACTGACAGGGTCTGGAAGAAGTCGTATTTAAGGAAGTCGTGCATTGGTTTGTGTGAGTCTATTGTCCAAAAGCAGTTGAAATAGAAGTTGAGGGCTGTCCCGAACAAAAACAACAGATTAGTACTTCTTCATCGATCAATTGTTCCCAGATATTCTAAACTATCTTAACCTTGCTTCAAATAAGACTACAAAAAGAACCTCAACAATTTCCTTCAATGTTCTTGCAATCAAAGGATTTACTACACATTTAAGACAACTGATGGCTAAAAGTTACTAAACAGAGCCCACTTTAAAAGACCTGTCCTCTACTTTTAAGGCTATAATCAATAAATTGGGGTCAACATACCGGTCAGCCATACGACCAGCAGAAGTGCCGACAGTTTGGTCTTGAAGCCGATGGTGACGGCGGCCATCAGTGCGATGGCGATAATGTTTTGAATGATTTGAATAATATTTATGTCTAAATGCAAAATAGTTGCGAACATCAGTACTGTTAGTATTCTTCCGCTTAATTGCATATAAGTTTTGGGCCGATTCTCGCCCAAAGAGGGAACGCCGGCGAACAGACTCCGGCCCTCGACTTTACATTCGGCCAACAGAAGCAAAAGAGCGCCACAAAGACTCATATTCCTCAACAGAAAGTTCAGATCCCATAAAATAGAATACGCGACGGTCTGTAGGATTGAGACAATTTGTGGTCAATTCAATTATGCCATCAATTAATTTATTAAAGACTCTTTCGTTTGAAGAGATTTACCTGAAGAACAACAATCCCAAAGAGTATACCACAGGCGACGGTAACACGAATACGGGTCAAAACTAGTCCGGAGCCGATCAGTTGGGCCAACATATTGGTTAAGACAAAAAGTGTGGCAATTATGTAACCACAGCCCCACTGAGCGTTCATGTAATCCCTCTGTTCCGACCACTGGAACCACATCCTTATGCCATCCTCGATGAACGTCGACACAAGACATAACCGAGCAATGGTCGGAAGGATTGTCTTCGAGCGACGCAACACCTGATCCGCAAAATCAAAAGATTAGCTCAAAATATAAGGAAAATGAGACAAATATTTACTTATTTTGAAGTTTAATGAAAATCAAAATAAGTCAAAAGTCAATCAACTCATACCTCGTCGGCCACGTCTTCAGCCTTTGATATAAACTCCTGTTTGGACATCACTACGAGCTCTGAACGAACTGATCCAAAGTGTATTTACTGGAAATGGAAATTATCTAAAATCTGATCCCAATTAAGAGGACTGAATGTATGCCACGTGTATTCAAACTCTGATTTTAACGATAAATCATTTTTAGCTGAAATTACTTTTTCAGTCGATTCACTGTTTTCTCAAAACTACAGTCGAACACCGCTTTTTGAACACAATCTCACAGCGATCCCTTTTTTAAAACATTCAAACCATAAACTAGTAATTTGCAAATGTGGTCCAAGATTGCGAAACAAATTCTCTCTCACCTTGTACTTTTGAAATGTTTTGAAGTTATTGGACCAAATATCAGTGAAATTTTAATTACAAACTTAAACAATCAAAGGTCAATAAACGAATTTGACTGTAATTGAGAGCCGTTCATAACAGACGTAATAAAAATAAAAGTCAAAAACAAGAGAAATGATTAGAAAATTATTAAATTTATTGAATGAAAAACTGTCAGAAAAGTCGACTTTACATCAAATTTGTTTCAACAAAAACTCATGACTTTTATGCTTATAATGGAGTTTACGATAAAAAAATGTTTCGACGTTTTAATCAATTTCTTAGAAAAAGTAAATCTAATATTTGAGGGAAATTTTAAAACGAAAATCAATGACTGTTTAGAAACCATTTGTCTGAGCAATGAGTCCATTGGAGTAACGAATTGCTTGAGTCTGGCTATTGGGGGTACTGTCGGCCACGGGTTGGTCAGTGTCTTCGGCCATTAGGGCGTGCTTGTCATTGACCAGGACAATGTGGAGGAATACATCCAACTTAGTGTTGGTGTCACAGATGGCCACCAGATGATTGTCGGGCTTAGTCTCGATCAGAGTGCAGGCCAGGGCGTACTGAGGCTTCGAGAAGCGCAGCAACTTGTCCCGAGCACTGGCCGTCCAGTCGGACGCCTTATTGCCCAGAATCGGCTTAATTCCGTAGAGTCCGACTTTGAGGGCCTGAACCGGTAGTGACAGGAACTCCATTTTCATTAGACGCAGATTCTTGTAGTCACAGACATAAGTGCCGCCGTAATCGATAAAAGAGACGGTAACCAACCGTTTGTCATTGGCGTGAAGGCGGGAAATGCGAGCCCTGTGCCAATTCCTGTCCCCTGTCGACAAAAATTCTGTTTCAAAAATATATTTTTCATAAAACGTTTGCTTTCAATACCCGGATAGCGACAAATGACAGGATATCCCACATATAAGAATTCGAAGGGAACGGTCCACTGTTCCACAGGTGCCGTGTCATAGAAGTCGAGGCTAAACATAAGGCTCTCGAGGGCTGTGTGATAGTCGGCCCCTTTGAACTGAATGTAAATCTCGTGCGGATTGACTGCAGAAGATATATAAGCGGCCACATACTCGTAGTTACCCGGCTTGAATCGTTCGGGCAGTTGGATCGGCCTATAGTGCTGTCCCGGCGGCACAATATTCGGCGGAGTGTTCACCAGTGTTGTGGGCACTTTGAACTTATAGGATCGGGTCTGACGGACAATCCATTCACTCAACTCATCTTTAGACTTAATGAAAGCCTGAGTCTGTCCATCGATCTGTTTGATGACAATCGGCAGCTCATCTTTGACCACATCAAACAAGTGGGAGGAATTGGCGATTCGTAGCCCATGGAGGGTCGCCTCAAGCGACTCATAATGGACTTCATATATACTAACAAAAGCGGCCACAGGGAGGCCGAACGGAGCGCTCTTCTGAATTAGTTTTAGCATTCGAGCGATCAACAGATCCGGTATTGTTTTGAATAAGTATTTTGTGTTTATGTCTGAAAAAAATAGATAAATGAGTAACAATTAGTAGGGAACTGACCAATACCTGTCTTAATGACGGGCTTAGGCTTCTCGAACTTCCTGAACCGGGAGTCGTGAAGGATCTGTTCGTTATGGCTGTTCTGTTCGATGGCGAAAATCTGAGGCAAGCCGTGAAAGAGTTCCATAGCGGAGGCATAGCCCCAAATACGGGAATCGAATTTAGCCCTAAAGTACTTCTCGTATTCGGCGGCGAAGTCCAAAGCATTTATGCCGTTCTCGTGATGTAATAGAATTGTCCGGAAATTCAGTTTGGCCCTGTTGTTGATCGAGTCCACTGATGCCGCACTGCACACACTCTCAGTGTCCAGAGGTCTGTCGCCATTGGAACGGACGGCAATGGAAGGTGGAGACGGAATGGCACTCATAATTGGTTGCGGGACTCGACTTTCGGTGGTCTTTGTCGCGGGAATAGTAAACGACTTCTTTGGTGTGGTCGACACCATAGATGGGGACACAGTTGAGCGGGTGGTTACAAACGTAACAGTTGTCGAAGTGGCCGTCGATGTGATTATAGCCAATGAATGTCCGTTCGTTATCACAGTAGTCGTTGAAATTGGCACTGAAGTCGAGCCACTCTTCGGCTTCTCCTATGAATAAAGATAACAAAGCAATCATTTTTGGATTAATCATCAAAAGAGTCAATACTTTTGGAGTGTTATCCTTAAGCGGCATAAGTTTGTAAGTCTTGGTTCCGGTCGGAATCATCTCCAAGACATCTGACAGTGATGTAAGACAATCGATCAGATTTTCATAGCCATAGTCTTTGTAATTGAATGACTCTTTAAATTGGTGTCTATAACGAGCCTCGAAGTTGAACAGCATAAAGCCATCGGCGATGTCCGGCGAAGACATCATCACTCGAATATTGTCCTTAAATATATGAGAATCGAGTCAAACGAGCGGACAATAGAAAGGGATTCAATAGAAAGCAATACTCTAAGTTTATTCGGGATCAATTGACCATTCGATGAATTAGAGACAGTGGTCTCGACCTTCGACTCGACTTTCGGCCCATTTATGTGAATACTATTGAGATCTGTTGCCGAACGGGTGGTCAAAGCGGTCTTCGGCTGTTCATTCATTTTATTCAAAGTCTTAGTTATCCTAAAGTTGAGGAACCGTTCGCCCAAAGAAGTCATATTCGTGGTCGTATTTACCGAAGCATTCGAGTGATCGATGACCGTCTTCGGGGTATAGACTCTATTGGCGACAGGAATCGGCAGCAAAGGTGTCGTTGGAATCATTGGTCGCCAGCAGTGAGGACTACCGTTTTGGAGGGCTGGTCGCGAAATGTGACTGTTGTTCGTTGCGCTTACATTTGCTGTCAAAAGGCAAACATGTGCTCAGAATTGGATAAAAACAGAGCTAAAGGTATAAAATCAATTGATATCTGACTGTAGAGTAGGGGCTGAGGATTGGGACTGTTTGGGGCGGATTGACATCTTTCTAAAGCATCAAAATATTTATAATACGCCCAAAAGAGATCATTATATAAAGTGGTGTTCAATGCTTTCAACACAACGTTCTGTAAGTCAGTCTCATCTGTAAAGACAATCAAAGAACATAATGAGGAAACTGATCGACAAAAGACTATTCTATGACAAGGAATGGCAACCCTTTTAAACACGTGTCAGACATCACTTCAGTTATGATAATCGCTAATTATTTTTAAGAAAAAAAGACTCAATACTTCTGTAAGTGTTGGCAGACTTGGAGAAGGGCCGATGGCTGGCAATCGGGCGGTGGTTGCCCCAAGTCTGGAAGCGCGGGAAGGAGGGCCTCCTGGACTTCTTTTTGCCCTTATTCTGCTTCTGAACCAAATCAATGATATGTTTGGTGTTTTCGTTTTTGATGGGGAAAAGGATAACCGAATTGATGTCCGAAAGGTTGCCAATCATTCGGATCATATTCGGCATCGACTTAATCAGAGCCGTCACTGAACTGAAGCCCACTTCACTGAATGGTATGTTTTGGCCTAAAATCAAAGACAATGATTGAGAAAATGGCGCCGACAGCAGACACCTCACCTTCCAGTTCGTAGTATTCATTGCACAGACGTCTGAGTGTCAGTCCCTCCGGATATGGGATGACCAGTGAATTCAGAACAGTCTTCAGTTCCTCCAATTGACTGTCAGACATGTTTGGCTTTTAAGACTTGGGATCAGTTAACTGAACGGAAATGACTTAAAAAGGCATAACAAATGGCTTTAAACAAATAACAAACAAAAGGCAATGTAAGAGACAATCACTGTCTTCGTAAACAATCGATTGCACCACAAAAACAATGCCTTTCCTCTCAGACTATTGTCGTCATAAGCTGTCGACTCGCCTTCTTACTGGACCAGATATTCAAATGGATCCCTAATTTATGGCTAATAATCAAACTGATGGACAATCAAAGCTGACTATTAAAAAGTGTGGCAAATAAATGGCAAACCAATAGATAATTAATTAGCGTTCAGTTCAGACATCAAATCCAATGTTTTTTCAGTTGAATTCTTGGCTCTGATTCGACGCAAAACAGACGATTACTTTAAAAGCTGATGAAATCGGCCACATATTACGTACTCATAACAGCCCTTTAAAAGCCCCCTCTTATGGAACCGGTTCCCATGCAGTAGACTCTATAGGGCTTTAAAGATTGGGTCCCATAAGTATGAATAACGTCTTTATTATTGTTCTGTGGCTTAAATTGGGAGGGATTTGTATATCGGTTTACATGAGTGGAACATCAGTTTACAGCCCACTAGACGTTATTCATACTTATGCGACCCTACCTTTCTTTAATGCCTTAGATTAAAGGTTGATCGGATTTCTATTTCGAAATCCCCCCCCCTTCCCCGTTAGTCCTATCTGATCTAGACAGTTAAGGATAGTGATATCTTGGTGATTAAAAATATTATGGGGCAATGACCTTGACCATCTCTATAAGTCAAAACATAAAACGTTGCAAAAAATCGATTTTGAAACTAACCATAAGTTTTGATTAAATTCTGTTTGGTTTTCAACAACGCTTTAATAATGCGAAAAGATATGGTTTCGCACTTGCCTTTCATATAAAAACTTTTATTTTATGGACACTTTAGCACCGGACCAAATTATACACTTTCTAGAACATTATTTTATTTATAGAAAACTCTTATCGAAAATAATTTAAAGAATTTGACAAGCTTAGGGATGATCTAGTAGATTTTAACACAATGTTAAAAGCTATAGCAATAAACAATTCAAATATTCTGCTCAAATAAATATGAATTTCAACAAATCTGAGACAGATACTTAACTCAATTAAACAAATTGTCAAATAAACTTGTAACTTTAGTTCGCAAACTGATTAAACAAGTTTATATTTGACCTCAAGTCTCAGACGCTTTCAAAAGCTATTCCCAAGAGCTGTACCAATAATTGTATAAATATATGCAAGTTATTGTTGCCTGGAGTAATCGATTATGTTTTTAAAAAGTGAACATCAAACTTTAATTATTAGTTTAATTTATGATAAGTTCATTAAACTGTTGTGGACTTTGAGTGTGAGTGCCATCAGTTCCACTGTTCACTAATTAGTCCATCAAAAAACATTAATTGGTTTGCCTTTGATGTGCTTTTCATTGAACGATAACATCAGATAATTATTTTAGAGTTTGAGTACAGAATTTATTTACAAAAGAGTTTTATTCAAATTTAATACTATTTTGTTATCAGACTATAAGCCGTAAAATCAGACAATTTTTAGGAGACATTCAACGGATTCTTAAATTATATTAATTTTGAATGATTTTCATCACTAAAAAGAGTGACACAACAAATGACAGGAAAAGAAAACTTTTTGCTTTATTTTCTAAAAGCGAAAATTTGAGGAAAAACTCAATTATGATTCTGTTAGCAATTGAGATGAACGACACTATTCTCATCCGTAGTCAATCATCACTTTCATCCTTTCCTATATGTCTGTCCATAGAGTAAGATAAGGGTTAAAAACCTTGCGAAACCAGGGGTAAAACCCTTCAAAAGAGAGATAAGTGTTTGGTATAGTGTTGTTATTCCTGAATGTAATCATTTATTGAGTTTTATTTATGGAACCTATGTTCTCGCCTACAGTCTGTTCCTACGCTTCCATAAGAGTTTTGTTTGTTATATAACACAAATTCAATCATCGCTTCTCTCTATCAGTCTTTTCAGTTGAGATATTTATTTCTTCAATCAAAGTCTGATTAATAGCTTTTTGAACGCTAACTGAACTCAAGGAACAGCATATCTGATGGCAATTCCTGCTGGTATTGATTTTATGGATGACCAGACTTAGCCTGGCAATATAAGCAGTCTCCCATAAAACAAGATTATTGCAATTTGGTCAAATGGCACAAGATTCCCTCTATATTTTAACCACTTTCAATTCAATAATTAACTGATGGAGCAAAATAAACTATGTTCAAGTTACATAAAGCTTGATTTTTAGCAACCTACATCTATCTACCACATCTCTATATTTCTTTGCCTTTAGAAAATCTTTGCAAGTACCTTGATTCCATATTTTTAGATTTTCAAGAAGAGAAGTTGCCTGACAAGTGATTTTGGGGAAGTAAACTTCCAGGGGCTGAAAGGAGTGAAGTCTAGAAACTAAAATAATATACTATCGTAATAAAAAATGATCTTAGAAAAGTATTGGGTTCAATTTTTCAATATAAGATAATCTCTTTGTCAGTTAAAAATTGCTCTTATTCAGGGAATTCACTTTGTAATACAAATTGGAAATTGGAGGGACAAAGACCTCGCTCAGCTGAAGAGCGTCAATGAAGTTACTGTTGTAGAACGAATGCTGTTAATGTCTGAGTCCTGTCCACTTTTTAGTACTCAACCGAATCACTTATAATAATGTTTTAGATTAATGACCCAAACATCGGATTTATTCAGGAAATTGTCAATTCTTTATCTCATTCTTTATCAGTGATGGCCAAAATCATAAGGGGGAGGGTCTAGTGGTACAAATATTTTTCAATGAGTTAGGTAGTGGTGCACCATTTTTAATTAATATTTACAATTTAATGGGTAAACTAAGTCCAGTTTAACTTATTTTTTTATTCATTTATGGCAATTACTCAGAAGATACTGTGAATTAATAACGGGTATTATGAAAAATGGCTGCCAAATGCGTCTATATACTAATTTTAAACTCTTAAGGGGAAACATATCAGACAAACTTTTGCAATAAAAATGTTCATCATTACTTTCGATCTAACCTTCAGTACTTTGAAAGAATAGTTGCCAACAGCAATTTAAACTTTCGAGGTTGTAATGAACCCAATAGTTCATTGATTCTCTATTTCAAGAATTTTTAAAAGTTCAGGAACACCTAAAAAATGTATAATTCAAACTGTGTCTTAAGCTGATTCAAATTCATTCTATTCTAGTATACTTCATTTATGTGCTGCTTATACCTTGTACAAGTAGGAATTCGAGATTTTGATGATGTTCAGCTCAAGAATTTTAAAAGTTTTATCCGAACAAATTTTTGCTGATTTTTGTTTATCAGTTGTCAAATCCAATTCATGTCTAAGCCTTTTGTGTTCTTAGGATTTGTTGACTTGAAGCTCATGTTTTTGATATGTTTTATGTATAGGAAGTTAATCAATGAACGATAGCTCTAGCAAAAATAGAGCTCCAATAGATATATTGACCAAATATTTCAAATATATATCCGATTAATAAATGTTATTTGAGTTAAGAACTCAACTAAAATATTGCCCATAAAGAAGACTAAATTACATTCAGGCGGAAGAAACCAAAAAAAGGAGTAATAACCAAGGTGGTTATATTAAAGAATTGGCAAGATTCTTGCAAGACGGGATGATTTTTAGGATAGGGAATCAGATTGTCATCAATAATTTAATCACCTTGAAATAACCTTAAAAAATAATCTTCATAATTATATCTGGTTTCATATGTACTTGATCACTAAAAAGAATGTAGAGAAGAATTCCTTTTGAATTTTTATAGAGAATTTACGAAATGGTTACCTATTAATGGCCATGCTCTCTTGATATGTTAGTAAGGACAATTTTTTTAGAATTTAATGATAAAATCTGAATTTGAGCAGATCTTGCAATAGCTAGATGCATTCTAGTTAGCTAAGTCTAAGATAATTAGCTAAATCGTTAAATTTGCTTAGACAAATCTGTCGATTATAATGAAGTTAAATACCTTGGACATTACTTGGAGAAAATCCAATTAACTAAATTAATTAAATGAATTAAATAAATTATTCCCAATTGAACGGAATATCTAAGAAAATCTAATTTTACTAAGAGCTTGATTTTGGTTGTGATTATGAAAAACGAAAACTAAACTTATATTATGTTATATTATATAATAGATGAAAAAATGTTTAAACAGATTTCTAATTCAATCATTGATTTCATGTGGGAGAGGGTCTCTGAACTGTCTTTCAGAATGATTTCCCTTTTGAACAAATTTTTTCGATAAAAAATAAAATAAACCGGGACAAAATGTTTCCGTTGCTTCCGAAATGATTTATAATGAGTTAAGACTTTAGAGGCAGAAGGTTTCGCCTAAAATCAATTTTATTTTTGTTTCAAACACTATTATCCTTTACTTAAAAGTCATTTTTATTAATTGGAGTTTATGTCAAACAAAAAAAGAACTCTTTTGTCTTTAACATAATATCCAGACTTTTAGAAATATTTTTGATGTTTTTGGCCTAAATTTTAAAAACAATTTTTTATTTCATGAAAAAGCCGTTATATTTAGGAAAATTTGTCAGTCAGTCGTTGCTTATCGTTTGGGCTTAACTTTTATCAATGACTTTCTCGGAGGGCATCATTAGAGCGACATTAAGGACCAAAAACTATACTTTCTTTCTCTTCTCTATAGACAACTGTGAAAATGTCTCGCCTTAAAAAAATAGGGCGAAGGCGAGACTGTTGTGATATTTTGGAGAAATAACAGCAGAACTAATACTTTCTTACATTCAATTAGGAATTGTAAAGAAGAGTAAAATATCTTAACAAAAGTGAAAGCCATTGGACGTCAAAGAGACACTTTTCAGATACCAAATTAAACATTGTTCATGCGCAAGCATAAAAATATTCAAATAGACCTTGTTCAGTTGAGAAGAATGTTGAAAATTCAATATGACATTTAATGTGCATTTTTCTTTTTAATGTAACTGAAGGTTCAGTTTAAAAACGGTCACAATAAATAACATCAAGATTTTTTTAATCCTGCATGTCTGGTTGAATGATGAATGGTGAAAACCATTTGCAAGAATGATATTTTAGTTTTTCACCAAATCGAAAGTCTACTGAAATATTAAAAATCAATAAGAATCAAATGTAGAGAAATTCTTGAGCAAGGATGGCTAATGGCAAGAGTCCTTTTTTACCATGTTCTGAAAATGCTTCCAGGGATAATTTTTCTAAAACAAGCCCCTAGACATCTCTTGACCTTTTAAAAAAATCCCTTATTTTAAGCTTAAGTATTTGATTGACTCAAATACCGAAATAATTGTTTAAAAAAAAATTATGAAAAACAAATGTATTTTTATATTGTATTCGACAAAAAAAATGGTTTTATATTATTTTAAGAAGATTTATTAAAGCTACCTTGACAATGCTTTCTCAGATTAACTCGAATTTATTATTATAGTGCACTCTATTTATGTCTTTACTTCAACGACTTTACTTATTGAGTCTTATAAAGACTTCTTGAGAATTACCAAACATTTATTTGATTTGATTTCCGAAAAATTCAGGGTCATTTCCACAAGAAATCCATAAAAATTATTATTTCTTCTTCTCTTCAATTCTTTCAAAACGACATTTTTCCTGTGGTTTGGTCTTAAATTGTAGTTTTTGATCAAAGACTAGATCTGATGCACTGACGGCTAAAAATGTGTGAAAATGAAATCCAATTTATTTTATAACAACTTTTTATTTTGTTGTCGAATACAACCAATTGAGAATAATCTCATTTTTTCGCATTTGCTTTTATACCCCATTCGTTCACAATTTTTTTGAAGCACTGAATTATTAAAAGGAAAGCCCTAAACCTCATGGGTATTGAAAATCACCAAGAAATCTTTATTAAAGGCGACAACTTTGCGAAACAAAAATTAGAGAAAACAAAATGTATTACAAAATTCCACTTAATATCGTTGTTATTAAAACAAGGGATCTGTTAACTCCACAGTTCTTTATGAGTAAATGGTAACGATTAATAGTTAACATGTCAAATTATATGCCAAAAATAAATTATACTAAACAAAATAAACAGGTTCGGCCAAAACTAAATTTTAACTCCAAAATTAAGCTAATAATTTATAGCTATTTCATGGTGTTCTTGATAAACTTATGAATATTCATTCAGAATACACATTACTTTCTCCCATTCTGTATTTTGCTTGTTTGTTTTTATCAAATATTTTACTAATAAATAAATTTCAACTATTCATTTCACTTTATTTAATTTCAAAGTATATTGATCTAGCATACACTCGAGTACCAATTTTTTGAACAACCATTTTTGTGAACATACTGATTTTATGAACCATTTGCTAAAACCATT
>JAQIWP010000478.1:0-25118 GCA_034695525.1 Euzetes globulus
GCCGCGCGATGAATGGATGCAATTTTTCCCCGAGTTTCCGTTATTTTCCGTAATTTTATATCTATTAAACTGTATTTAAACGGAATTAAAGATAACTTAAACTAAATTAAGCCGCTCAAGGCGGTATTTCCGACCGCCATCTTGAAAAAATACCCTCCCCTTATACCCCCTCTGAGGTTTGAGAAAAAATCCGCTATTTTACCCTCTCCTGAGGTCTCGGACCTTGGCTACCCCTGCTTTAAAAGGATTCATAAAAAATAAAATTTAATTTAAATTAAATAATTATAGCATTAAAAAGATATAATAAATTCTTGTCTCGAAAAAACGCGAGAATTGAGAGCAGAATGAAACTTGGTGAAATTCGTAAATTGAGCAAAATAGTATAACAAGCGAATTTGAACTAATCCTACCATTAGTTGTCATTTGAGTGCATGAAGTCTTTCATATCTTCAAAATCGTTCTTTCTGTTGATGTTTTTTAGAGACAGTGAGCGATGAATTTTGTGTGAGATTTGTTCAAACTTCAAGTTTATAACTTTAATGACTTTTTCGTGAAACTGACGAGACTTAAACAGAAAAAAACTTATCTATAAAAGAGCTACAAATCCTCTCTGAAAATGAGTTGACCGACAAAATCACCGAAAAAGAGTATTTCCATTGAGTTGGAAATCCTTACTTCTATACAATTTGCTTGAAATAACGCACTTTTTATTATTAGCTCTTTTGTGGACTCAGTTCTGGCCAATGATGAGCTTGGTCATTTAATCCAGTGGCTGATTGAAACTCATATTCTAAAAGACTATAAGTAATGGAGTTACACAAATATACTCAAAGGGAGGGCTCTGTTGGAGAACAAAAATTGTCATTTGAAGCTCTGATTCAAACCCTGATAATTATTCCATAACTCCTTGACTTAAACCGAAAATTATTTGGCAAATACTTCTAATTTGATGAAAGTTTTAGCAAATTAATTGACCGAAAGGTTATCTGGTTTGTTGAGCCATGTACATTATGGTTTTGCGGATCATCAGTTTTTTAGGAACTGCCTCTGATTTGCGCCTAATTTCGGTTATTGTCATCCTTTGCCTCACATAAGAGGCAAAAATAGGCCTGAAATAAATGCAATCACTTGCAATATAAAAAGTTTTGCTAAAGTTTTGGTCAGTTATGTCTGTTTAGTCTATTTTTGCTGACATTAGATAAGCGAAGACTTTGTGCACATATTCTCCTTATTTAGGATTTGGCGAAAATGCAATCAATGTTCGCATAACGACTTCATAGCCGAAAGGCTCGTCACAAATAAGAGAATTGAGATCTTAATTCTTTGGGTCAACACATATATCATCACAAAGTAAACCATATTTTCGATGATTACTCTTACAAATAATTAAGTCAGATATTGCTTCCATCGCATAGTTATTGCATTTGATTAGACTTTCAGCACTTTTCTCTCACTAAACAGTGCCTTCAATTCAAAACATTTCTAAAATGAATACTGAAAACCATTATTCAATGTCTATATAATTTCAGGGGTAGTCTGAAAGGGGAGGGTTTAGTATATCGAGAATTTGCAAAAATATCCCCCTCCTGAGGTTTGAAAAAATTGTAAAGGAAAAAGGAAGAGAAACGGATACCTATCAAAAATGGCTGCAGCGCGAAGCACGGTGGCCATTTTTCATAATTTTGTCCACCATTTTCGGTTAAATACAGTTTAGTTTTACTAATTAAACTGAAGTTAAACTGAATTTAAGGCATTTAAAATAAATTAAGCTTAATTTAAATGGAGTTAGGCAAGAATAAGAAACAGAAGAAAATGTACCCTTCCGTAAAAATACTTTTCCCTTATAAGCCCCTAAGGTTTGAGAAAAATCTGCCATTTACCTTACCCTTAGGTCTGGGACCTTGAATTCCCCTGTATAATTTATTCAAACAAAATAGGTACAATCAGGTTTGGAACTAAACTAGTAACGGTATGGACAACATCTTTGAAATTCAATGTCAAGGTTATGAAACAGTCATAAGTTATGACGCTTTAGGAGTTTAGTAACTTTACGTTTCTTCCCTTTAATTTATATATTAATTTAATAAGAATTGTACTTTTGTTTTCTTCTGGATTGTTCTTGGCGGTGGTTAATCATATTTTTAGCAACATTTTCATAGTGGCAATGCTCACAATCTTGTCTTCATTTTATTTGTTCGAATTATTAACAAATAATTAAGTTTCCAGTAATTAGAATGAAAGCTAAGAATAGATTAATTTAGAAAATACTGATTTCCTCACAATATACTTAAGTTTGCAAATATTGAAAAACTATTATCCTTATGGCTTTACTATAGGCATCCCGAAAATGTAGGTCGAAAATGGCCATAATAAAACTCAACTCTTTACTCTAGAAAAATTTAGTAATCACCTCATTGAGAGACTTCCCCAATTTAATTAATTATAGCAATTCATCTTGTAAAATTCTTATCAAAAAATATCAAAATTTCTAAGTTTTCAAGAACTATAAGGAGTTATCTGGGAATTTTACTTACTGGGCTATTATCTAAACTTAAACCTTATCCACACGAAGAACCAGATAACGTTTATCCCGACAGATCTTCTTATTTTTTAAAAAATTTTGGACGCCATTGGCAACATTTTCTAAATTTCAACCAAAGTTAGTCGGGTGGCTTAGCTGGCTGACTTTTTAAGTGACTATTGAAAATCTGTGGCGTCAACTACACAACTTTTATTTATCCAAAAAGTCGTATATGAGTTGTATACGAGTATTTTGATCCAGCCATTCGAACATCTATGAGAGTCACCCATTCCATAGATTTGGTGAAAAGAAGTATATTGTACTCCAAAACACCAAATAAATAGATTTGGAAATGTTTGACACAATTGGTAGAGGAAAACATAAAAGCATCGAAATTCAAATTTAATCATAAATTATTGAAAATTTGTTTTAATGAAAACTCATTTAAATTGAATTCAAAAATAAAACTTAAGAAAACTATTTTGTGCCGAAGTCTCCATTTGGGAGAGAAGTTTTACTTCATCGGCAATTTGGGAGACGTGATCCTCATATTGATAGCCTTTGGAGGTGCTCTTCGCGCCGTACGTCACTTTGCCGTCGAAGTCATTAATCTGTAGTTTAAAGTCAGAGCCGATCGTCTCTATTATACAATTCAAATGTTCTTCAATTTCAGCTAAAATCTATAAAATTTATTTGAAAATCAATTGATTTAAAAGAACACAAGAAAGTGAATAACGGACCCGATGTTCGTCATACCAAATACAACAGCCCTTGTCTTCTACTAATCGGGTGTCAAAACATCCTTTACCTTTATTCTTACAATTTGAGTGATACCAGACCTTTTCAGGCACTGAAGAAACTAAACTTATAGCCAAACCCATTCGTTCGGCTCTTCCTTTTGAATGAAATAATGTTTTAAACTTTTAATTACAATCACGTAATCAATAAAACTTTAAGAGCAAAGACGTACCGACGCGACCGATTCGGTGCAAATAATTGGACTTTTCGTCCGGAAGTGTTAATTGAACGACAAAAGGAATTCCTTAATGAAATGTAATAAATACTACCTAAGCATGGAATAGTCATTTTATTATACCTTTAATGTCTATCCCCCTGGCCGCAACGTCCGTACAGATTAAAAAATTGCACTGGCCTTTTTTGAATTTTTCCAGATTGTCCTGGCGTTCTCTAGCACTTCGGTCCGAATGAAGACAAACACATGAATATCGATTGACATTTCTTGAAACTAAGAACAATCAAACTATTTATGAAGAAAATCATCTCTTGAGTCAATACTTCTTCCGATGTCTTTGAAGTGGTTCTCGAGATTATCGCAATCCAGTTTTGTCCGACAGAATATAATGGCATTATTTATGCCAAGAGTATCGATCGCTTTGACCGCATAATGACCTCATTTCAACATTCATTAGATTTTCTCTACTATTAATACAAATAATGTCTGCCACCGATTGACTATCACTTACAAAGATAACAATATAAATGATCGAAATGTGCTAAACTGGGATATGGGTTATTGAATGATCATGCCACTTATTTCCAGTTAGATAATGCTATGGATTTGCCTCTCATTGATACAACTGTTTTCTTTTTTGAATAGTTTTTGTCAACAAATTAATTGATTGAATAAAAATAAAAAGTTTAAAAGACATCAATTTGTGATTCAGTGGTCAGACATAAGAGTTAAATGATTTAATAAATACTTTTGAGGAGTTTGACGGCTTCACTCAAAGTTTCGGCATTTGGTTGAGTCTGGTTTAGTTGGTCTCTGCTATGAACCTCATCTGTTCGATAAGTGGTGTTCAATGTTTTCCACTTCGAGTCTTTTGTCGGATCGATTCGATAGATCACATGATGTACAGTCTCTGGTATGGAATCTTCGCCCTTCAATTAAGATTACAATCAGAATAGTATTATTGACTGTAAGGAATTTGACGAACCTTGAGGTCGACCCAAGTCGGGAAAAACATGACACTGTTAGCGAACTTTTTAACATCAAAGTTATGCAAAGTCGCCGAACAAACAATCATTTGAAGACGTTTTCCGTCTTCGAACATTCGCGGCAAAAGTGAGTGCCATCTCATCAGAAGGTTTTGTTGTCCCTGTTGTAGAAGAGCGTCCACTTCGTCGATCACAAAGAATCTGAAAAGTTATCCCATATCTGACTGATTGACAATCAAATTGAAAAAATACTGACCGGCAACAGTCGAGAGACATACTTCCGCTATTTATCAACTCTTCCATACGACCTGGAGTTCCAACAACAATATCAACTCCTGTGGCCAACTGTTCCATTTGATCTTTGGCATTGACTCCACCCACAAGAAGTGATTGTTTAATGTTTCCGGACAAATGACGTTTGAAAGAACTGATGCAGTCGTATGTCTGTTGAGCTAATTCTCTGCTCGGCTCCACAATCAGTGCCTTTGGGCCACTACTCATCGATTTAGATGAAGACATTACGCTTCCATTAGAAACCATTTGATTTTTGGTCGCCTTTTCAATCCATACAGTATTCGGAGGACACCTTTCCCCTAGTTTGCAAATTTTCTGAAATAATGACCACACTTACAATGAATTGATAAATACCATGGAACTTAAGAGTGACGCCGGCGTTCTTCACACAAATCGTCGGGAAAAATACGTTTTGTTCGCACATCTGTTTGGGAAGTCTGAAAGCAATTCCCAAATCTGAACCGTTTTTAGTCCACGAAATTGTATTTTCGTTCAAATCTATTATATTTCCGATTACATCAAATTTGTCGCCAAACGGTTGACCATAACTATCAAAGTTGCGAGAAGTACTTTTTTTAGCAGTTCCGCCGTAACCCCAACTTCGGCTATCAATGCCCAATTCGAGGTTAGAGCCGGCCATAGACCACCCGAATCGGGCCAAACCCGGGTCTGTGAATTGAACTTCAAAGTAAAAACGATTCGATTTGGATAACGGGTCCTATTGTTGTGTTGAATAACATTTATCACTGAATCAACTATTCATTGGAATATTACTCGTTTGACTCCATAGTTAGCACGACATCCCTGCCAGTGCTGATCGCCTTTGCTTTGAGCAGACAAGCCGTCAGGACTCAGGGATAGATTGGTTTCTCTGTCAGTTGGACTCAATCGCCAATTATTATCACTTCCATTACTTCCATTACTTTTGTTACGATTTGATGGACGTTCTAAAAAATTAATGAAAAATTGCAGAAATGCATAAATTGAAGGCAAATACCATTAATAGTTTCCCAAACAATTTGAAGAACAGGCAGACAAAATGCTCCCGTCTTTCCCGAACCGGTTTCTGCGGCCATTAATACATCACCGCCGCCAAGAATTAATGGAATCGCTTCCGACTGAATGTCTGTCGGAAGCCTTAAAATTAAACCAATTAGAAGTCATAAATAACAATTAAATGAGACTAACATCCAATCCATTTCTTCGACGGCTTTTGCAATTTCTGTCATTATTCCCATTTCTGAAGACATTCGCAAAGAAACCATATTTGAGTCAATTGTTTAAACATTTTAATGAATATACCTTCAAATGCAGTCATTTTTCAACTAATTTCAAGAGACGAGTCTCTTAGACAAGAGTAGGTGAGTATATAAGTGATGTATTATTTGAAAGTTGAAAGTCTTATTAGAATGTTCCTGGCTCTGTTTGGCTTTGTTCTAGAACTTCTAGTCAGTCAATAGGTGATCGAAAAATTGCAGCTCAACTCAACCAAACACATAAAAACTACTCAAAATCGCATTTTTAGTACTATTTTATACGTTATGCGAGTGTTGACTAAGTTTTGATTTTAAGTTATTAAAAGATCCAAATTAAAGTCTAACCAAAACATATGAATTACTTCAAAGAAAGTGAATGAGATATTTGGAAAATAATGAGCTCGATTATTCCCAATATGAGTTCGACACTCTTGTTTGGTCAGTTAGTAATAGGACCAGCCGGCTCAGGAAAGACCACTTATTGTCAGGTGATGTCTGATTTTTTGGGCCGATTGGGCCGACATGTGATAACTGTGAATTTGGACCCGGCTAATGATGTCCTCCCATTCGAGCCCACTATTGACATTTCAAACCTGATTTCGTTGTCTGAAGTCATGCAGACCATGAATTTGGGGCCAAACGGAGCACTTCTCTATTGTATTGATTTTTTGGACACAAACTTTGATTGGCTTCAAAACCAATTGCAAAACGCCATCAAATGTCTGAAGAGAGATAATAAAGAGTCTGTGTATGTGTTATTGGACAGTCCGGGACAAATAGAACTCTACACTAACCACGACTCACTCAAACGCGTAATCAACAAATTGAACTCTTTAGCCAAACAGACGGACAGCACCGAAGAGAGTGGATCTGCCATTGATTTACGTTTAGTTGCCGTTAATTTAGTGGATTCCCATTACTCTAATGAGGCCTCAAAGTTCATATCTGTGGTCATTAATTGTCTCAATTCAATGATTCATTTAGAAATGCCTCAAATCAATGTCTTGTCTAAAGTGGATCTGATCCAAAAATATGGGAATACCGACTTCGGAATAGACTTCTACTGCGATATTCTTGACCTCAACTATTTGGTCGACAAAATTAGTGACGACCCCTTTTTGGCCAAATATAAGAAACTAACCCACGCTTTGGCCGGTCTTATAGAAGATTACAGTTTGGTTTCATTCATACCTCTGGACATTAATGATAAGAAAACTGTGATTCGTGTGTTGAAGAGTTGTGACCAGGCCAATGGCTACTATCCCAACCACTCCACCCAACAAACACCTGTTGAAAACTATTTGAGAGGCTCTGAATCCGCAGATTTTGAACATTCAAAGTATGAACAGCTTCTCGAAAAACTAACCCAACAATAGTTTTGCACTCAATTTGGAAAACTTTGAGAGAGAGGGAGAGGGAGAAAAAGGAGGCCGCAACTTTATTCGCATAAATATGTACAAGGGTACATACATTTTGAATAATTTCATTGAAGTTTTTTTGTAATTAATGTAATTATAAATTAATTGTTTGAACCTTTATTTGAGAAGATGTTCTAAAGTGGGTTTAATTAATGTGGAAAACATTGCCTAAAATAAACTAAAACTTGGAATCGCAAAACTCTTTATATATCATTTAATTAACGATTTGGACATTAATAGCGTCGGCTTCGGTCTGCAAGAGATCGACCGCTTGTTTAAGTTCCAAATGCAATCTTGTGTCCCGAATCCAGTCTTTGGCTACATTTCTTGGTTCACCTTTCAATTGATTTGCATATCTGAGCGCCAGTTCCAGGTTATGATTATTCAGATGGTATTGAATTCGAGTCAATAAATCGAAAGTATCCCATTTTAATGGATCCACTTCTTTGTCTTGGAGTTCCTCTGAGGGTATTGACGAGCCTTTCAATACAACCAATGATTGCAGATAAGAAAGAATGTAAAGATAAAGACTTCCGCCGTCGTCTCCAATCAAAGCAACTCTTTTACAATATTTTTCCACTTTTTTGAAGCGTTTAATCAAATCCTTTTCGGTGTAAACACCACTTTCTATGACTTCTTTAGGTATGCTCTCCATTGCCACACGAATTATCGGCCTTTCGTTTAGAGAATTCTTGTTAAGTATTGATTGAATGGCAGACATCTCTTGACTCAAAGAAACGGGTAGACATTCGTCACTTATGGATGGCCTGTGATTTAAAGCTTCTCTCAATGCCTGACACAAAAGCCAGAGCTTTCGAAATGAGTACTGGTCTCTATCCAACTCCTCTCTCACTGCAGTCCACAATACAAATTAGTTTTGAAATATTGAGCAAACCATAGAACAAACCTTTGAGGAGTTGATCCAATAGACTAAGTCTATAGAAAGAATTGGACAGTTCTGACTGAAAACGATTTTTCTCTTCTAAAAGCTTTTCTTCTAAAGAGTTGTCATAATTTCGTTTCAATTGTTGCCTCAAATTCGACATTTGGTCCGACAAATGATCGTTAAATGCAGACAATTGTCTCTTCAGTTGAATTTTCAAATCTGTTTCAAACTGTTCTTCTAATCTTGTAATCTATTTAAGCATAAAATTATTAGAAATTTATTTAAATTATAAAAAAACCAAACCTTTCTTTCATATTCCAATTCGATGTCATTGAAACGTTTTTGCAATTCTTTGAATTCTTGGCCTTCTGTTGGCAGAACAGTCATCAACTGTTCCCTGAGGGCCTCCCTTGCAATCATGACATCGATGTCGAGTAATGAATTATCAATTGAAGATTCAGACTTTTCTTCGTTGACCTCTTGTTTTGGTGACAAGTTTTCACTTTTTCCCGAATCATTGCTTTCGTTATTTTTCGGTTTAATTTCGTTTTTAGGTTTTGATTGAAGTGAAATATCTTCAGTTTTGTCCTCTTTTTTCGAAACATTGCTTTCAGTTTTGATATTTTGTTGTAAACTTTCAGTTCTTTCCCTTTTCTTATTCAAAAAACTATTTTCGATTCGTCTGTCTTTTGATTCAAGGATTGACGGAATAACAGAATCTTTGTTTTGAGCGATTGGTCCCAAAAGACTGTCCAATAGTTTGTCGGAATATGGGATCGATTTTTCAATCTTTTTCCTGAACCCCGAATCGTATTTGGCGTAACCTAAGGACAGACCACTCAATATGACGACAGACGAACCCAGGATTAGACCAACTTTTGCCGAATTGCTGTTTCCATTGATTTCAAATAAACATTAAATATAACCTCAAATAAAAATCAAACCTCTTTTCGGTATTCGTTGAATAACAGCGAAGACATGGATTCGATTTCGAAATCTTCTCCAAAATAAAGGTTTAGTTAGACTTGCAATCAATTATTCAATTTATTCATTGCTTTTACCGGAAAAGTCTTCAATTTTAGAGCCAATCGAAACATATTTTAATGAATTTCTGTGGATATTCACTGAATTAATTGAGAAAAAAGTATTTAATTAGGAAAACATAGCATCAAATGCTTTAAAACTGAATCAAAACAACTTAAGACCGGTTTTACTCCAAACAATTCCCAATCATTTCAGTTAACCTTTAAAACAATTCAGAGGTCTTACCGGTAAACAAACACTAAATTGCAAACAACAATATTAACTGCAATACTTTACTCCGACTAAAAGTCTAATCGGACTTTTAGGAGTCAAATATGACATAATCGTGATAAAGGGTCTACAGATAATTGTAAATTTTTTTCATTTATCTTGCAATCAAAGGGAATAGCGAGGACAGAACTCTTTTTGTACGCATTGACCTCTACATCAATGAATCGATTGTCAGCTGTTTATTAAATGACTTATTATTTCAGATTTTGTTTAAAAACTATGAAAAAGTGATTTAATGTTTAGATGTCAGCAATGATTTACAATTTATCAAATAATTTCAAAGACATTTTATAATATATACTGATTGTGGTTATGTTCGACTGAACCAATGGGTGGGTGTCTTGGATCGCGAAGAAGTCGTCCATCGAGTGGTGATTCACAAAACAGTAATATTCATCCAAACGGTAGTGATTTGAACGCCATTTCAATCATATCTCAAATGAATTTTGTTTTGATTTCAATCTTTTATACATAAGTTGATAACTAATGACTAATCCTCTGATTGTTAGTATCGATAGGAAAGAATCAGCCGTTAAAACACGAAAAACTAAAATGGAAGAGGTCTGAGACCTACTCCACCACTTTCTATAACTTTCTGATCAATTAATGTTTAGTGACGTCCCCTTAACTGATGGACAGCTTAGGAGTAAAAGAGATGAGTTCTGGGATACGGCCCCAGCATTTGAGGTAAATATCACTTTTCAATAGTTATGTTTTCTTAATTTTCATGAATTAAAGGGACGCAAAGAAATATGGGATGCGTTGAAAGCGGCGGCCTTTGCAGCAGAAACTAATGACTTCGCATTAGCCCAGGCCATCATCGATGGCGCCAACATCTCTTTGCCCAATGGTTCGCCTCTCAAAACACTGAATGTTACTTAAACTATGATTACATCCAATTATAGGGACATTACTCGACTGTTACGACGAATTGGGTAATCGTTATCAACTGCCCATCTATTGTGTCAGTGCACCCATCAATTTGATTGAAGAAAGTAGTGACTCTGAATCGCCATCACCGGAAAGTGAGCCCATCAGCTCCACCGCTGGAGGCGAAGAGATTTTCCTTAAGTTTCGCATCAGTCCGTCGTGTAATGACGTGAAAATGGCTGTCCTATCAAAAGAAACAATTTTAAGTGCTAAGAAAAAGTTGGCCCTTTTGGAAAACATTGAGCCCTCCCGACAGAGGTTTGTCTCATTTATTCACTTTTTTTTCTACTGTGGAATTCCAATCGCTATTTCGGTTTTTAAATGAAATATTTTCAAATAGAAGTTATGTTAAAACTATGGCATAACTGTGTCCGAGAATATAAAGAAAAGCCTTTATTCTGAGCGTTTTGTCATTTCAGGTGGTTTTTTGGCGGCAGACTATTGAGTGATAAGTTGAGGATAGAAGACGTCAAACTTCAGTCAGGATTTGTAGTCCAAGTCATCGTCTCTTCGCTTCAGGTGACAGATCACTAAGGATTAAGACAACCATTAGAGTCATATAACGAGCGCTACTTTTTTTGATCTGTGATATAAACGACAAAATATATTAATAACTTTTATTAATTCAGACACAAAATGAACGCGAATTTATTTTACTTAAACATTTGAAAACTGAATTTCAAAAAAAGTTTCGTTCAATTTATTTGTTTAATTGAATTTATGCGAAGATTTCATCGTTTATTATGAATTTCATTCCAAGTTCTGATTAAATCAAAATTCGATATAATTCTGGATTTTTCAATGTTTTGCATCTAATGGTTAAGCCATTCATCGTAAGACTCGTTTCACAAATCGACAAAAGCCTTCTAAACAACTCTTGCCTTCATTTTCGTAAATTATGTAAATTTTAGATATTATTTGTTTTTTTTTTTGTTGATTTATTAATTTCTTTGATTTGAACAAAGTTTGAACTCTTTTATACAATTTAATGCCATTTTATATAAAGTATTATTATTTGGTTGAGTACTGGTTTAATGTGTGGTCACAAAATTGCAGCCATTGATCTTCAGATAACTTTCAAGAAGTCTTAATTGCTTGACATTAGCATTGATTCAAAAATCTCTCTCTGAACCTCTAATTTGATGCTATCATTCAATCAAAGAATGTATTGAACACTGGGCTCAGAATAAGAATAAGAAGTCATTTTTATATTACTCAATTCTTTTCTATTTTCAGTGGAAAAAATAGTTAACTTTGTAGATGATGTTCATAATGTAACGATTCCTCCCTTTTATTGATGAGCACTGCTTATAAGCTTGATATTCTACTGAAGTGATTCTTGCAGTTTGTTTAAAATAATAAATGAGTTCAAAGTTTGGTCAAAGTTGAGAAATTTGATTTTGTTTTTAAGAAGAAAATGGTTAAAATGATTTTTTTCACAGTTATTTAATCAATATTTAAGAATCGGAATATATAATTGAAATTTGTACTGATATTCACCCAAATATTGATTTTATTGTTTTGTTTTTCTGTTATTTCATTTAAATAAATGGATGCATAAAACCAACTATTCTTTAATTAATGCTTTTATTATAACTTTTTTCACAATTAAAATCAATAAAATGTGGTTAAATAAGCGATGATTAGTGGGCAGTGGAAGCGAGTGCTCAGCCTGTTAAGCAGTTGTGTGCAGGTAAAGTCCAATATATGATTACCTGCGGCACTACTACTTAGAAGTCTGGCATCGAATGTCTTGACTTCTTTCAATTGTTTGATGATTTTGAACGTTGAGATCGAATCGATTGCGTGGAAAACAAAACTATACTTTCGATTATTTCTGTTTATATTAAACGTTGATTTGGGCCAAAGTGGAGCTCAAAAGGCACAGCAGATGCTAGTCTTCTCATTCGTTCCAATGTTTTATCTACTTATCAAATAAATTAAAAGACTAAAAACTATGAAAATATCTTCAATGAAATTGTGTTGGAAAAGTGTTAATAGAAATGAATTGTAGACTAATTACTCAGAGAAGACATGATTTTTTGAATTATACATTTGTTAAGAATCGCATCAATGAATTCCGGACGGAAGCTCTTCAATAGAGAAATGATAGCAAACAAAAAGTTTTAAACAGCGATCTATGATAAAGTGTCTGCAAATCTATGATAATGACACGACATCCCCACAGTTATTGCCATTTCTGACTTATCTCTCCCAAACTCAATGACTTTCATAGTTTTGTTAAATATTTAGCCGAATAAATATCATTCAACTGAAATTTTAACAAATCTTAATTTTAGCGGACATATCGACACTACACTTCACACAAATACTTTTGAAGCACTTCTGTATAAATAATTAATTGATTAACAGAAATGGAGCTTAAATGGAACTTCATTCAAATTATCGAGTTTTAAGTTTTCAGTCTGATGATCCAAACATTGAAAGTAAAGAAGTATACATCAAAGAACCCGATTTCATTAGTCTTATACACAATAGTTTTTAATAAATGGATCGCTATATAGTATATTCTGTAAACTTATTGGAATATTGATTGAATTTTCAGCTCTCTCTCTCCCCCCTCTCTCCCGTCTCTCTCTCTCTCTCTCCCTCTCTCTCTCCCTCCCTCTCTCTCTCCCCTCCATCTCCCAAGATAGATAAGTTGAATGGCTTGAAAAGAACATGAAATATAAAGAAAGGAAGTGACAATAAGTCTCGAGGGTAGACAAAATGTGATAGGTTCAATAATTGAAAGGCTATATTCTAAAGACGATGATCTTTGGTTTGTAAGCAATATTGAAAAGGTTTGCAAACGGTCTTAAAGGCATAACTATTCGTAATTTTATTCTGTAATCGGATATTCAATGCATTAATCGTAACAGAAGGTACTCCTTGTGCTGTAATGGAGTAATACTGCTATCGCTTCGAGTGATAACAAATACTCACCAGATTTGAGACCAAATATATTCAAAATCATTTGAACCTCAACTTTGAAAAGTATGGAGAATTGAAATAAGAGAACCTCTTCTGAAGAGTCAATAATTCAAATTCCGATATACGCTTCGAATTTGTTGAACTCTCAGACACTCCACAGATATTTACTTTTTTTGATAGTATGGCACAGACCTCGTCATCTGCTTTTGATTGCTCAAAAAAGTTTCTCCGACTCATTATAGATATAATTGAGCAAGGAAAATAATTAAGTTTAGGTAAAAAACTTTTCAGATGAGAGAGAGAGAGAGAGAGAGAGAGAGAGAGAGAGAGAGAGAAATGTAAAAAATTAATTACTCACCCGCACAGGAGGACTGTTGGTAGAGAAGTGGTGGCAGTCGTCTAATAGTAGAGATTAAATAATTGGGTTTATGTAGTGTCGGTGGTGTTTACTTTGGTTGGCCTGCATTTACTCATTGAACGAATGTCTCAATTGGTGTACATTCGAAGCGATTCAATAGATTGCAGTCATTGTAGACCTTTTGTACACTTCTATTGTGGAACTGTTGTACACCTGTTGTTAGACCTTCTGGTCGTTCCAATGACGGCAAAGTCTGTATTTGTCTGTGAATCTCATTCTGTGCTAACTAATGCACTAAATGGTGGACAGTATCTGTTATTTAGCTGATGTTTGATTGGTCTAGCATTTGATCGCATATCCGACTCTGATAACAGTGCCTATACGCCAATCAGGCATAAGTTCCTCAATTTTAATATTGAATTTATTGGTTGTGTTTTCACCTGTTGCCACATTCAAGCACTTATTATTAAACAATTTATTCTCACTGTTAATCGAGAATAACACAAATCAAGTGCTCTTTCATATACTTTTGTCTTCAATTAATTTTCATTTTGATCTTTAATTCATTGAAAGCTTATTTACTAATCTATTTGTGATAATAAACAGAATCGATATTACAGTCATTAGCGGTCTATCATTGAGATAACAGTTAAACAAAACTTTCAAATTATAAACCGTTAGTTTCAGATTTCATTGTATACCAAATCATACGAAATAATTTGTTTTGCTTTTATCGCAATTCAACTATTAATCTATAATTTTGTTAATTATGCTTTTCAGACATTTTCTATTAGTTTATTACTGCAAACACCAAATGAGCCCTGAGCTTGCAATGGAACAGTTACTGATTAGACAGTCAAGTGAGGTCATTCTCAACCATATCATTCATATCAAAGCTCTTCACTTCTCTCTACTCTCTACTGTATATTCACTCAATTTATAGATAAATTCAAAATACGATTGCATGACATTAATGGTAGCGATAATACAGTCATTCCATTGAATTGACTAAAACTCAACTGTAAGTACTCTAAGCTATTGTAAAAACGTAAAACTGCAACATTTATTAACTCACCTGTCGCTCAAACTAAACAATCTCTCATCAGCTAAAGGACTCAGTCCAACAATAGTCAACCGGTAGTGCCCTATCCATTCTTCTATCCGCTCTCTCTTTATATATGTATTTTCTAAGCTAACCTGACTTGTCATGCTTTCGGACATTGCCTTCAATTTAGTAATAAATATGACATAATAGTCAAGATACTTTTAAAATTTCATTCTTTACTAGACTTTTGGAATGGAAGCTATCAATAAAGAATTGATATAATATCTAATATAAGTGAAGTTCAACAGAACAAAACTTGAAAAATGATGCATAAAGACCTGCATCATGTTCTCAATAAGTATATTGAATTGGGCTTGAATTAATTAATTCGTTTAATTCTAAAGCTTCAGGTAATCAGCAAAAATACAATGAACAGTTATAGAAAAAATTATTGGCGATATTAGTAGAACTATCTGTCCTAGAATAACTGCAAATTAGAGGTTGTCCCACACCGTATGTCTAAAAGTAAACTTTGAGGAAAAGGCAACAATTATTCTCAACTAAATTTTTTTCAACTATTAGTAAATAACAAATTTGAATCTTTCAGAAAACATTGATTAATATTATTAAGATAATTTAAGATTAACATATAGATTTGAATCCATATTTTGTAATTAGTAAATTGTAAATACATGAATTGTACTTGATTATATTTAGATGGATACACAAGTTTTAAAAGTTAAAGAGGACTGTTAGAAGTTGATATAGAAGTTGAAATCTATTTTTAAGGTTTAATTTAATGGTTTAAAAATTGATGTTTGAGCTCAAACTTATCTGAGACACTGCTTTTGAAAAGCAATAAACTCACCATAGAATTGACGAAGAAATGCTTGGATGAGAAGTTGTGCGGCAAAGTTGGCAATGCTTTGCAGTGCACGATATAATGAGCGTAAAGTCTTTCACAATTGACGCCCATTATAACGGTCACAATAAAGTTATGCAACTGATCTGATTTGTTTCGGGTATCATCAGAGCACTCGATTCTTTAAGCAACTACTGAATTGGTAACTTACCTGTGATGTCTCTGAGACAGTAGTAGACCAAAACTCAGAGATACAACAGACTCGACTGAGCCGCTGATTCTGATTGAGTTTGTCTCCAGTCTCTAAGCCCTCATCTTTTCAATTAAAACAAAGCAATCATTGTCTGCCAGCGCACAACCCGTATTGTTAATGAATATTACATTAAAGAAGAAGTGAACCCATAGACCACGTGATAGTTCGAAAACTCAATTGAAGCCAATCTAATAAAAGCTGGCCATATGTGTTCCGACCTGTGCTGTCAAATGATTACTCTTTTTATGCCACATGTTTGCAGCTTTTCGACTAAAAATAAGTTATTTAACGTGTTTTTGTCACATTTCATACACTATTATCTCTTTGCCAATCTATCCCTTCAAATTTTTATTCTCAATGCCTTAATAATAGTTGCTTTCAATCTATATTTGATTCTTAAGATATTTAGTTTCAATATTCTTAATATTTTCTAACTCGTCATTAAATATTAGTTAAAAGCTATCGAGTAATTATTTACAAAAGTCTATCCATATACACAAAAAATATACATTGAGGTTACAATTCATCTGTGAAAACACCTGGCAATAAATTTCATTTATTCACTCTTTAGACCAAATTCAGATGAAATTAAGAGTTCATAAAAAGTAAACTTTTTGTGAATCGTTTTCATATCTCTATTATTTTAGTTGATCACTAAATTTCTAGCAGAATCTCAATTTCGATGATTCAATACTCATTTATTTATTTATTAAAAATTTAAAAGTTTCATTAAATATTGTTTAATGTTGTTTAGTCTTGCAATGACTATAATTTTTTTTTAATTATTCGTTGAATAAATATTTTATCGACGATTAAATGTTTTCCAGGAAAAATTGTAATTGAATGACAAAACATATTTAATAATAAAATTAAAGATAAATATAAAAAAGTCTGGAATCAAAAAAATCTTTTATTGAGTGTAAGTAAAAGTGAATAAAATGTTCACTTAAATGGTATATTCGGTTATTTTATGAGTAAAATAGAAAACTATTGCCCGCATTGAAGGCACAGCACTTCCTGCAGATGTTGCCACTAACAGACTGATAGCAATTAATATCCAATAGATATCTGTTGCAATCAATTCAAACTGTTTGAGAGGGTCTGGTATTTAGAATCTAATTGAATATCAAATCCTTGTAATTGTAAAGTAAATAAACTAAAGTAACTCTGCAGTTGGTGGTCGAGCGCACAACTGTCGCTCTGTCGGCCCGTTCGAAGTTGCTCTTGACCTGTGAACACACAACCATTGATAGCAATAGAGGAAACATATATTAAAAGGCATACCATTTCAAAATATTTGCCATCACTCAAACACAGACATCGAAGCCTCAGACACTTCATTCTAATGGCATCTGTTTTTCAAATTTCGTTAAAATGTTTGAAAAGAATAAAAAAATGTTAAATGAAATAAAAATTAACAAAAATAGTTAACAGACCGACGGCTTTACTGCTTCTGTCAGAGAATCGGAGGGTCTCTGAATCCCAACGCGCTTCCAGTCTTTCGATTTGTGGACAATTATTGGCAATCGAATCAATCAAAGAGTCGATATGTATCTTCTGGTGAATCTTTTGACAACAGCCCTCTGGCATTCCCATTACCAATATTCTGGTCAATTTGTTTGGCAAAAAAAAAATTTGAATTATCATTATTCAATAAGACAAGAGTTGCTAAAACAATGGACAAACATTATTTGACTTCACTTTACTTTTGGATGCGTTTGAATGCTTCTTAATTTACCCTTAGATTCTATGGGTTTGAAACAGAAAGTTATAAGGTAAATTTGAAACCAGCTCAAGCAGACTAGCGAGACTGACTCCCGAGATTTTGAGACTACGTTCAACCTCCTAATATCGGCATTTTCTCGACATTTATCCTGATTTTCAAGATTTTGGCCCGGGAACTTCCCTATTGTTCTTTATAAATCTTCACCAGTTCATTCACTTTCAGAAATGGTTTGATTTTCGAACCCTTGATGTTTTACTAATTAACTAAACAATTGTTGAACAAATAGACTATCTAAGTGAATGCAAATAACTAGGAAAACTCAATAAATTTCAAATTACTTGATGTGCTTTAGCCAGGGCAATACTGTTACCCAAAACGACTCTGTAAGGTGAGGTAATCCAGATAACTGTAAGCCTCTTAAGGTTGGCGCTTGGAATTTAAGAAATTTGAGAAGAATTTCATCGGAAACATTCTCATTGCGGTCCAAATCAATAGAAATGAGTGATTTTGTGTTTCCCTTTTCCATATACTCATACAATACTAAATCAGTGAAACAGTCCTGTTGTCCGGCGCTTAAATAACGAAGAGCTGGTATTCGACATAAGATATCAATCAAGCATTCAGTCGACAGCTCTGTCGCTGTTATATCTAACTCTTGAAGACTAGTCTTTTCCCACTCGACTGCCATCACGTGATCACTTTGAAGATCTTTGGAAAACAAATGTTTAGAATAAATGAATAGAAAAAATGGTGTCATTACTGGTGTGTGGCATTAGAAGACATCGCAGTCTTTTGCACCGATGGAAGAGTAGCTTTAATGTGCTTCCAGTGCATTTAGAGCAGAAACTCAGGGATAAGCACTCCAGTTGAATACAGTTACTACTAAGGGATTCGACGTGACTGTCGTCCACAAAATTAATCCCAAACAGATTTACAACTCTTAGGTTAGGGACAGCGCTTTTCAATTTATGAATATTGACCACTTCATAAATTTCTTCCTCTTCTTCTTCAACTGCTTTTTCATAAGTTCCGACCAAATGTAAGACTTCTAAACCATTGATAAAATTATATATTTTTCTCATAAATCCCTCCATGAAAATGACTTCAGACAAACAGATAGACATCGTTCGCAGTTTAGTGGGAAATGAGTGCAAATCATTGAAGTCATGTAATTGCATTGCCGTAGAAAAGTCTAACAACATATTTGTTAGATTCGGGCATTTATTGGCCAATTCGTGAAGAACTGTATGAGTGATCAGTTCAATGGGTAGTTCGATATAACGTAGTGATGGTCCTAATTATATGCCAAAGTGCTAACAGTTCAATAATTATGGCTCTGTTTGCGTAATACTGACCAAAACGAATTGAAATCAGGGCTAAAAGGGATTCCATGCTCGTCACATGCAGTCCCGACACATCCGGTCTGAGAGAGACGTGTGTCCATAATTTTGAATCGCATGAAATGATTCTCCATTTTTTGCAAACCCGCGCCAAACGAGAAATTTCTTTGTGCGGCAAATTAGAGAATATTTTTAGAAGTATTCTGTCCGGCAGTCTGTCCAGAGTCTGTCAAGTATTGAATTTTATGAAAACATTTTAAACTAGTTTTCTATAATACAACTACTAAAATGCTCACTTCTATTTCACATGAATTTAATTAGCCTAGCTTATTTCCACATCTATAGTAAATCTCTAACCTAGTAAGCTTAATCTATTGAATTAGTTTTGAAATGTCAAGAAAGACTTAATTTTTACCAATAAATTCCCTAGTAGACAACAACGAAGTGGGAGTCAGGGATCAAATGTTTGTTATCGTGTAAAAGCCTATTCAGTTTTAGACAGTCCAAATTAGACTCCAAATTGTCTCATTGATTCACTAACTTGAAACAGAATTTCTCAACAAAACAAGTCTATTCTAAATTGAAATATCCAGTCACAAATAAGTGTTTAACAAATGTAAAGTTAAGCAAAAAAATTGTAAACTGGAGTTAACTTTTATTAAATTAATTAAAATAGAGAATTTAAGGAATTTTCAAAATTTTACCATAATTATTTTCAATTTAATCATTTCTAAGTGAGAGTTCTAGTAAAAATATATTGAGTAAGTTTTAAGCTAGAAATATATGAAGAAGAAATGTGTTTTAAATCAATATTTAAATGAATATTATTGAGTAAGATATTTTAAGAATGGCTTTTATTGAAAGTTAATGATGGCTGACTAACGATACTCAATTGATTTCTATCAATTAATTTTTAATCAAGATAGGCTTAAAAAATAGGACCAAAAGAGAATTGGCCTACCGTTTGGTGAGAGAGAGCTCCATTTTTGACCTGAAAGCTACCTCCCTGTTGACTCGACTCTTTGAGGTTGGCAAGAGCTGCAGATGAAACGTCTTGTGTGACGGCCCACATCGAAAGTCTCCTATCCATTCCTTAAAACTCACTCTTTTATATCAAAAGAAGAAGGGGTAGAGAAGAGGGGAAACAGTAAAACGACATCAAGTTTTTTAAGCTCTAACATCAAATAATATTTTTTATCACATAATAAAATCAAGAATTTTATCCTATTTTTGTCATTTCTATTAATAGAAGACAAGGAACAGAATCAAGAGTTGACTCCCTTTATGTTTTATATATAACAGATGAGAATTATCAACAGATTTTTCACTCACTATTACTTCTATTATTCAATTTATTTAAACCAAAATATAATTATTATTAATTACTTACTTAATTACTATAATAAGTCAATAGAAATTTATGATCTAGATATTTTGTCAATTCAATTTGATATGGGCTTTTTGTTGATTGACTATATTTTGTTTAATAAAGACCATACTATTTATTAGAAAAATTTCAAATAATTAAAAGTGATATACATTTTTTGAATGTCTTCATAGCTTTAATAAATAATAGATTTTATAATTTCAGTAAAATAGTAATTCGTTTAATGTATTTAAAATCCTATAAAATAGGAGAAAATGGAAAACTCTTTCGAATGAATTCATTTTGGAATTCGTTTGACAAGTTTGAGCTCATGAGTCAACCAAATAGCAATCGAGAGAAGAGTAAGAGCTCCCGATTGATGCGATGCCGCCAACGGTTTCGGAACGTAAAGCAAAAGAGTTAGGATTCCCAGCGAGACTTGTAATAGAGTGACAGCCATCAGACAATTCACTGCCAAACGTGTCCGACCATTAAGTGGTAACTTTCTTGAGTACAACCAGAGTCCACTGACAGCACAGAATACTACTTCGCCAAGATGTCTATGGTCGAATTGAACGGTTGTAGTGTTTTCGAAAACATTTTTCCATTTCGGTGATAAACTCAGAATATCTGTTGGTATCCAACGATCGGCCATCTTAGGCCATGAGTTATAGACGAGACCGGCGTCTAAACCGGCCACTAAGGCCCCCGACATTGCCGTCACAAATATTAAAGCTTTAGTCGAATGAGCGAATCGCCTGAATTTCAACATCTGTTGAGTGATTTGCATCTATAAGTCAATCCATTTGTTATCACTTATAATCTCAATATCCAAAGATCTAACAGACCGATGATGGAGGAATCAGATGAGATAAACCTGACCATAAAAGCAGTGAATAGAAGACAAAGGCAGTTCCTAAATGAGCGGCTAAACGGTAGTGACTGACTTTTGGTTCTCTTATGTAGCTCTCCTTCTCTTGAAGACCACTCTTAACCATATACCAACCCAAAAGACCCTTTCAGTTAACAATCAACCAATTATTTAAAATTCAAACATTCAGTCATTGAGTCAGACCTGAAAAGCCAAAAGTCCGCCGAATATGAGAACTCTGGGTTTCATTGCTTTTGTGAACCAATTTTTATACCAGAAAACAGCGGCCGGAATGAAATATAGGGCACCGATAGTACGGCCCAGACTTCGGTGAATATATTCCATAAACCAAATCCATTTGAACTCTTCTAAAGTGATATCTTTATTAACACTAAATTCAAAACAAATAAATTAATTGAAATCTATTGGTCTCTTAGTTCCCGTTTGAATACATTTTGAATTCGGGAAACATTTTGTATTTTTCAAACTCTTGAGTCCATTGAGAGATTGTCAGCGGAGGAAACTCTTTAAAAGGATGCCAATCAACCATTGATAGACCAGAATTGGTCAGTCGAGTCACTCCTCCCACCATTACAGTGACGAAAGTCATTCCTCCGCAGGTAATAAGCCATATTCCAACTGTTTTTCTAGCTCTTGTCGAGAGCTCTTCCAGTTGTGGACCACTCCAAAGATTAGCCCGTTTTTGGACATTCAATGATTTGGAAAAACAAAACTTTATATTTTCATAAGATTTTAAACCAATCAGTCGTTTGTCGAAGGCTTACCTTTGGACCAAATTTGTGTGGTTTAAGGACATGATTAGAAGATAATCGAGTAATAGTTCGACGACAAAGAAGTGATCTAATCATTGATTTCTATATAAAATTAATTTGATTTTCATTCAAATAAAGTTTGTTTACATAAACTCTACTCCGATTCTATTCACAAAAGACGTTCCCTTTTCAACAAATTATTGAATTGGAGTCACTATTAAATAAAATAGTCTAGTTCAAGTTGACCCTTAACCCTAAATTCAATACTCAATTACAAGATTAATACTCTTTAGAATCAGAAAAGTTAGACTTCTTAAAATATGTTATAACACCAGGTCATGGGACTCCTGTCCCTGTAGTATAAAATGTGATATTTGTATAAAATTTAAAACATTTTATGAGTTGAGTGCCAGCATTTGATATTATTCTATACTCTAGCTATTGAGCTGTGGGGAAGTGGTCACCGTGGTATTTGTGCCACTCCTGCCTGAGCTCTTCAGGTCGTTTTCACCCGCCTGATGGAAGGGGTCGCTACTATGCGTTCAAATCTCTAAATTAGGGACCAGTGCTCGCCAGTCGGTCGTAAGGGCCGACACTCACGCGCTTCGCGCAACGGATTTCTATTTCAGCGTAAATTCGATTCACTCGTCGGCCGTCTGCCGCCTAAGAAACCGGTTTTATCGGTTAAATAAAAGCGACGCCAAACGCGTCAGCCGTAAAACTAAGAAAAGGTAAACACAGTTTCGACTGAAAAACCCTCCTCTCGTCGGACCCGACCAGTGCTCGCTTGACCCAACGCTAGTCCACAGGGAACCGCAGCTCCGAAGTGCTCTGACCACACGTGGCTGTCCTGGACGCCGAGTCCCTGACGAAGGCGTTTTCCGAAACAAATCAAAAACAAAAAAACTAAAACTCGAGATACGACTCGTCTGATTGAAGACTATTTTAATTCTGACTTAAAACGTGTCGAACATAACACAAAACATGGCTTTTATAGCCTTTCCTGGCTCAATGCCGGCACATGACTGAAAAGTCAGTGCTAAGAAATGGCTGACAAACTTTGACAAACATATCACAAAAATATGGAAAACAATGAATATTTACATTAAATACGAGCTCTGGTAAGGCTCTGACTAACAGACCATAAGTACAGTCGAACCTCATAATAAGTGGCAAAAATTCTACGGTGGCAAAGTTCCATCAGAACAATGATAAACAAAATAAATAAAATAAATTGATTTACAGTCTATATAAATGTTCACAACAATTTTTAACTAGACATGGGAATGATAATTAAGACCAAAGTTAATTAGAAATATCAGATTCCATGTCTACGTCTTAAAAATACTAATTTCAAAGAAGACAGATTATGACCTAGCATAATTAGTATTATTTGCTTGAAATACCATTAATTAAAGAAATTACTTAGTGATAGAATACATTATGAATATTTAAATGAAAGGTGTTAGTGTCCTCTCATAATGTAATTAATAAACAAGATAATTTCCAGTCTGCAATTAAGTTAAAGTAAATATTTTTTAACAATCAAAAATGTTTAAAAATATCGGGTTCTTCTTTGTATCCTCCAATTTATTTAGGCTTTTCATTAAGCTAATTACAAATAATATCTCTTGGTAAAATTACAGTTTTTAGTTGACATTTTTATTTGCTTAATCCTAAATTGTTTTAAAAGTTAAATTAAACAATTAGATTATTATCAGTTATAATAAAAATTAATAGCATACTGCAATTACCGTATTACCCCGCAAATCCCTAATGATAATAATAAAAATAATAATTCTAAAAAACTATTAAAAGCTATAAAATGAATGAATTTATTTCTAAATGACTTTCAATTAATACTTTGCTATATAATTATGAAATTATAAATTTAATGTAAAATTGTTTTGTAATAAAATTCAGAAAACTATTAAAATAACTTTTACTACCAAAGTAAATGCATGGGAATATTTTGAATTTTTTAATATAATTTAATATTTCTTTTCATTTTTAACTCTAAATTCAACTTTATTTGTTGTGATAGTCATGCTTTAGCTTGTAAGTCAATTCAAAGGAATTTCCAAATTTAATTTAATCTGTATATATATTTTAACTTCTAATTTCAATTTTATTGGTTATGATGGTCATGGTTTAGGTGGTAGGTAAATGCATAACAATATCTCAAATTTCTTAATCTAATATTTGTTATATATATATTTTCACTTATAATTTCAACTTTATTTGTAATGATGATCTTGGTTTAGATAGTAAGTAAATGCATAAAAATATTCCGAATTTCTTCATCTAATTTAATATTTCATATAATATTTTATTCTAATTTCAACTTTAATTTTTGTGATTTTCATGGTTTAGTGTGTAAGTAATCTCAAAGGAATATTTCGAATTTCTTAATCTGATTTGTCATCTATTTTGTGAAACCTATGGTTTAGGTTAAATGCCAATAATGAAACGATACTGACTTTAGCAATGGCAACATTTTACTATTTTCTCTTCTATTTAAATTATTTAAATTGTTTAAGGGTCCCTTTTCTAAATTATTATTAATATAATTTTTTAATTGAAATAAATTTGATGCACTTAATCGTTTTTGTTTGTTTATATATCTGATTTCACTCTGCATTTGTTACTGAAGAATGTAAAAGTTGTTACCGAAACTTGTCTACCTTGTCAACAGTTTGTGACCAACTAAATTCGGTGGCCTAATCAGGATGTCATGATTTTTCACTACATTTACGAAGTATGTAGTATATAGTTTTGTCGTTGATTGTTTAATTAGAAAAATAATAGGAATAATAGCAATCATTCAGTTATGATAAGATTAAAACTCTAGAACAACATATACCTGTGCATAATATTTGAAACAATCAAAGAATAGAATATCGGGCTAATGCGGACCACATGGCAATTGTTCGTAGGTCAATTGTCCGTAAGGCAATTGACCGTAGGGCAATTGTTCGTAGGTCAATTGTCCGTAAGGCAATTGACCGTAGG
>JAQIWP010000479.1:0-25103 GCA_034695525.1 Euzetes globulus
ATTTTCTTGGCACCCAATTTTAGTCAATATGACTTAGTATTGCGGGCAATACTAAGACAGGGAATACGGTAAAAGAAGAGATTTGTTTGAGTTTATGTGAGTTTAGTCCACAAATTGTTTCTATTTGTTGACAACTATTTTGAAAACTAAAGAAACGAACTGTTCGTATGGAATAGTGATAACTCCGTCCAAATCGGTGTCAAATTTGCGGAACTCTGCGGTCAAAGTCTGCAAATGAACGCAAATCTGAATAAAGTCATCGAAATTAACTCTTTGTCGGAATTTAAGGAGAAGTGAGTCATAAAACTGTTCGGAAAAGCGATAACCAAATGTGGTGAGGGCTCGACTCAACTCATTCTTATCGATATACCCGGATCTGTCCGAATCAAATGACTGGAAACAATTCAACCAATCGGTGATGTATTTCCAAAGACGATTGAATTCATCGAAGTTTATGGTTCCGTTTCCGTTCGTGTCAAACATCGATATCAGTAATCGAACCTTCAGTTAAAGACAAAGACATACAAATAATGGCTATGAAAGAGATGGCAAAGAGATGGCAAAGACCTACCGTTTCGATATTGAAGGGATCGAAAGTGCCGTTTGAAAGGGCGGACTGCAGTTCGTGGCAATTGATGGAACCGCTGCCGTCTTTATCCACTTTCTGAAAGTATTGGCGCAACATTTCTTGTTCTGGGACTTTATGCAAACTCATTTAGTCCAAGATTCAAACAGATAATCGATGTTTTGGTAATTCCAAGGCAATGAAACGTCAACTTAAACATCAAAACATCAGAGATATTATCAGAGAATGTCTATAAGTGAATGTCATGTGACTACCAGTCGACGAATCAGATGTCAATGAATCACAATTCAATATATTGGCGTCACTTTATTGCACTCCTATTACATAAAGTTTGAATCACTCTTTACTTCATTTAAATGACCATAAATGCATTTTCAAATGTCACAAGCTCTCTTAATCATCGATAAAAAATATAATTTATAGGTTATTGTCTTTATTAGGTTAAAACATTAAGCATTTGCTTGGTTAACTTTTCACAAAACTTGGTAACTTCTATCTAAAACCGATTTTTCATCTCTGAGTGGTGATCGATCAATGATCATGCTAACTTTTATCGACTTATGATTTCCCAAAAAACAATGGGACACTTCTTTGTAGGCTTTGTTAATGCATTAGTGATCGAAAGTGATCTTGGTTATATTTGTATAAAATTGCAATATTTTTATCTTATTTACACTAAATTTGATTTAATATCATTTGTATCACTCAATTGTTAAAGATATAAGGAAGTGGAGGACCTACTCATATATAATTGACTCCAAGTGTACAAGAATTCTAACCATTCATCTGCTGTGGAAATAAGTGATTATTTATTTCGCGGAAACAGTTCTTGAATTAGATTTAATTTAACGAAAATATAGAAATATTTTTAATTATTCGATTCATAAATATTTAATAATTTAATTAAAAACATTTTTTGATTATTAGTTAAATATGTTATGAATTAAGAAATGATTATTTGGTGAAAGAATGAAATCTTCGAAAGTGTGAGAGCATTACTCTTCGGGTTTTAAAACGTTGGTCACAGCCATCAAACTGACAACAAACGGGTGATTCTCCCGTATGTACCAAATAGTGTTGTTTAAGCTATCAGTTAATTATATCAAATGTTGTAAAGTATTTGAAGGCATACCTGATGTGGTTGTCTGAACCTCCACTCACAGCCTTCGAACTCGCATTTGAAGGGCTTCTCACCTAAAACTCAATTCATTTGAACTCTAATCGTGCAAACAATTTACAAATAAATACCAGTGTGTATGAGCTTATGTCTGGCAAAGGACTTGCTGTGACCACTCCTGAACTCACAGCCGGGCCTTTTATTCAAAGTTATTAAAGGGGCAAAAGTATTGGGCGAACATCACTTACCACTCGCACTGGTATTTGGCATTTCCTGAACAGAATAATTGATTAAAACAAATAAAACAAGAGATTGCGAACCGATATGTTTGCTATTCATGTGATCCTTCAACAAATGTTTTCGTTTGAAAGAGGAGTCACAACCTTTAGTACAATAAACATTTTGAATGAGATAGTGTAGGACGAAGAGGAAGGCCATACCCGGCCATTCGCACACGTATTGTTTTGGTGAATGATTCCAATTGTTGTGCTGCAGAAGGTTTGTTTTTGATGCAAACTCTTGATTGCAGCCATCGAATTGACATTTTAAAGGTTTGTGTCCTTCGTGTCCATCTTTGAAATGTTTGTTCAGTTCTTCGTTTGATTCATAAGAATGATTGCAATCTTCAAAATTACAGACAAACCGTTTCGGTTCCGAATGACTTTTCTGGTGTTTCAACAGATATCGCGAAGAAAACTATTGATTTGAGTAATAATTCGTTAATTGACTTCAAGACCAATTCAATTCAATTGAATGATATGAAACTACTGAAAGACCTCGCAAAGTACACCAAGGTAAATTTTAGAGTATGATAAAAATGACTTGTGGATTTACATGTACATGTAATGTTATCTACATGTAATTTACCAAGGTAACTAGCATCTGAGTTCAAAACTTGCTAAACCACAAAACCCCATGAAGACTAATGAAACGAGTGTTTTATTACAAAAATAGAGCAGCTAGGGTTATTTATAAAGAATATGGCAGCTTGGTTGTCCCGTTTCCATCTGACATCCCTTCTGGCAAAAAACACTACATTAATCACCCTAAAGTCGAGAAGCTTTTTTCCTTTATTATACTCATATGGCGACCCGTCCTAATGGACTTATCATAAACAAAAAATAAATAAATTCACATATTTCACCAATGGTGAATTATCTGGAGTAAAATACTAGAAAATCATCGAAAATTGGGTCAATTCATCAGGTTGAGCTTTGCGAGGTCTTTCAGTAACCTGTTTGTTGCATCCAGGCCAATCACAAGCAAACAGTTTTTGTCCTATAAATAAATGGATTGGAATTGAATTGAAGTGAATCGGTTGCAGACCTGAGTGACGCCATTCATGAAATTTCAATTCATAGGTATCTCTGAACTGTTTTCCGCATTCATTACACAAAACAGTCTTTTGGTTCCTTTTTTGGTTAACTGTTTGTCCAATTGAGTGAAGACTCGAAACTTCTTTATTCACTCGAATTTTGGCGTATTTTCGAAGAATTTTATTCCCTTTTTGTTTATTTAAAATCGTTTTTCTTTTTTCTGTTTCTAAGAAATATTTCAGACAATTTTAGAGTAAATTACAAACAAATTGAAAAAATATCAATACTTTCATCAAAAGTTGTTTTCTTTTGATCAACAAATTGTCGGTTAACTGTATTTTCAATGAAATCGACCGCAGTTTTTGATGGACGACCTCTTCTTCTTTTCAGATGAATAGGTTCTTCACCTGATTCAGTGATATCGTCAATGATGTCACCATTTTCACCAAATTCTTCCACTTTTTTAATCACTATTTTCGGCACTTTTTTTGAGCAGTTCTTGATTTTATCGACAATTTTACTGAATTTGTTATAATTGTGTTTACAATCATTTTGTCGCATATTATCGTATTTTTGTTTCAAAATATTTAATTTAGTTTTAATTTTGACCGAATTGTAAACACATTTGCATTTCATTACAATTGGCATTAAATCGACAGACATTTGCTCTAAGATTACAATCAATTGTTTGAAGTGATTGTTGTCGGCCTCTAATCTGTTGATCGTTTCCTTTAATTCATCCATTATTTGACAATTCATTCAAATCAAACAAATTCTTCAATTGTCAGAAATTTTGACACAAAAGTAAACAAAATGTTTGGGGATTTTCAACAAAGTTACTAAGGATTGGGTATTTCCAAAAAAGCAATGCCTTGAAATTTTGAATTCTGGACTGGTACACATAATTGGAACACTTAACTAGTACACTTAATGATTTTCATTTTTGTTATCTGAAGACATAATAATATGGTGGCTTAATCCAGGCATGATCTAGCCAAACTAACAAACTTACATAAATCAGTCAACACTTATAATGAGAACAATTTATTGAATACAATCTAAAAACAAATTCGTCTTTTATTTGAATAAATGATTGATTTGTAACTAATTTGACATTTAGTTCAAAAACAGAATTCATATTAAAAGAAAAACAACAGTAAAAACCAAAACAACAAAAAATGAAAATAAAGATCAAGTCTTGTGATGAGCTCTATCGCAATGAAATTTCATGGCTTGTCGTGATTGGAACCGTTGGTCACATCCGGGCTGAACACAACTAAAGGGTTTTTCTCCCGTGTGCTTCAAATATGCAATTATTAAAAAGAGTGAAATCAATGATAAAAAAGTGAAATACTTTTAACATATGAGCCTTTAAGTGATGGGACTGTCGGAAAGTCCACTCACATGAGGGCCACTGACACCTATTTTTCAGAGCATTCGCTTTAAAATTAATATAAACATTGCAAACTATAACCGATGGGGCCGTTCGTCGGTGTGACGCTTCCGATGTGCTCTGACTCCCTGTGGATACCATGACTTATATTCGCCTTAAAATAATGTCAAATCAATGAGGATTATGGACACAAGAAAACAATGGCTTACATCCGGGCCAATCGCAAGCGTAATGTTTGACCCCTTCGTGTGTCTCCCGATGTCGGGCCAGATTGCGTTTGACGGGAAACTGTTTATCACATCCGGGCCTAAAAATACAACCATTAATTAAAGCATAAGTGAGGATTAATTCAAACCAATCGCAACGGTAGGGCTTTTCCCCCATATGTCTGAACGCCAAATGAGTTTTCAAATCGACTTTTGCCTGAATTCAGACAAACTTCAGTCAAATAATTTGAACGAATTGTGCAGACCTTGAAGACGGCTTCACATCCGGGCCAACTACACTCAAAACTCTGGTCAGCTCTGACTCGAGGTTTGTTTATTCTGGAGTAGATCTTTGGTCGGGCCACATATCTCTTGAGACGGGCCACCCTTTCTCTCAGGTCTAAATCTTTGCCGTCTTCCGTTTTGGTCATCGAATCGAAAAGCTTTTGTTTTTGTTCCCGCCTTTGATTGTGGTGCGAGTCGTCGATGTCGGCCACCATTTCATTTATCAAAGGATCTAACTTGTTATCACTTTTCAAATCGACAAAATTGTTCTAAAATTGAGAGATAATCAATTGGTTCCAATTTCTGAATATAAAAGCGCTTACATTATCTTCTGTTTGAATCAATGGTTGGTCTGTCAGAAGATTATTGACAACAGACGTGATATCGATTTGACTACAATTGACATCAGTTTGAGTGACATTCAGTCTATCAATAGTTTCGCTGAAATTATCACTTTTTTGATTATCATTGGAGGAATTGACTGAAGACTTGTCATTCAAGTCATAGTAGTCTTCCATAAGAAGATTGAATTTGATTCTAATGTTTGACTCTGTATTACACTTACAATTGTTAACCATTGCTATCAAAAGAACTCTAAATTTTTCCATAAGTTTTAACATTTCATTTAATTTTCTGTTTGTTTTGATTAACTTTTCGTTATTTACTTTTAAACGAATCAACTCTTCTGAAGACATATCTATTGATCTGATGAATGAAAACAATATTAAATGAGTGAATGAGTCGATAATTAGACTGACATTTGAGGCATTGATTTAAGACTAACTTTAAACTGAATGTAAACAAAAAGCTCTAATATTTTGATTTCGAGACACAAGTCATACAAAATCCAGTCAACACTATTCAAATAAACTTGCAATTCATTCACGAACAGTATATTATCATTTTGATATTCAACTTCTATTTTGCTTCAATAATTATTAATCTTTAAGAACTATCAGTTTTGGCTGAATTACTTTTGATGGTAATTGTACAAGATAACTGGTCATTATAATTAATTTTCGTTGTTTTTGTTTCTGGACTAATTTTTTTATTCAATAGGGGTCGTTTGTACATTGCCAAGAACAACTACATCTACATTTTTATTTATCAATCATTTATTTTATTTTGTTTAAAAATTTTTGATAAAATATTCCAAAGAAAAAAGTTTCCACGGGAAAAAAGTAACGAGATAATTTTTCAATAAATATAAATGAGAAATGAGAAAAGTTGAAAATAATTGAAGGAAAAGCCTAATATCGGTCTACAATTTCCTTGATCAGTGATCCGGCAAAGTTGCAATAAGACACACAAAGGTCGTTATATTGAAGACTTATTTTTGCCCCCAAAATGATTGGATGACTGATAAAGAACTGATAATATGTCTCAACTCTTATCAAACGTAATGTTATTAAAGTTGAGGTTTATGTGAATCAAAGAGCTTATGAGTGAAGACATGCGCTGTCAAAGTGTTTGCATTGATTGCCTCTATTTTTACCAAAATTGTCATAACATTGAAAAGACATTTAAGTCATTATTTTGAGAGATGTTTAGTCTCAAAGCAATCCGATTATTACCGGCCAAACGGGCCATTCAAGTCATGTCCAGACGGGCGCTCAACGTGCACGAGCACGTGGCCATGGATGTGCTCCGTTCGGGTGGGGTGGCCGTGCCGAACTTTGGGGTGGCCAAAACGCCTCAAGAAGCGGTTGATGTGGCCCGCAAACTATCGTCCAGTGATTTCGTAGTGAAAGCTCAGGTATTGGCCGGCGGTCGCGGTCGGGGACGCTTTAGCTCTGGTCTTAAGGGAGGCGTTAAACTCGTTTATTCTACTGAAGAGGTTCACGAAACCGCCCGACAAATGCTCGGTATGTTTGCTCTTCTCTTCTCTTTTTGATCCCATTTTAACTTCAATTTTATTCAGTAAACTGATTGAAATCTAATTCAAATTTTATTCATTATTTGGTTTGTGGTCACTTTACTCCTCAATTAGGTATCATTTTGTGATAATGTTTGACATTCTCTGTTTAAACTTATGTTAGTATTAGTTTAGATGAAGAGGTCTTTTACTCGATATTTGAATAAAAGCTATGTTTTATCATTAGTTGTCTATAAATAGTTGTATGAAAAGTCAAAGTCTATTCCCTTAACTTTTCTGTTATCAGTTAGATTTTAATCGGTTATCTCATTAATGATAAGATAATTTATTAAATGTGAGTAATAGAGTGGTTGTTCCCAATTAGGTCACACTTTAGTGACGGTCCAAACGGGAGAGAAGGGCATAAAATGCTCGGAAGTAATGATTGTCGAGCGAGTGTTTCCGCGCAGAGAATACTATTTCGCTTTAATGATGGAGAGAGCCTTCAACGGACCCGTTATTATTGCTTCATCACAGGGAGGAATGGCCATCGAGGATGTTGCCAGAGACACACCAGAAGCCATTGTTACACAACCCATTGACATTGAAAAAGGTATTGATCGGGAAATGGCCTCTTCAGTAGTGAAGAAACTGGGATTCCATCCTTCGAGTCACGAACAGGCCGTCGATCTTATCGTTAAGTTATATGAAGTTTTCATCAGTAAAGACGCCCTAATGATTGAGATAAACCCTATGATTGAAGACACTACGGGTCAAGTGTTGTGTTTGGACGCCAAGTGTCGCTTCGACGACAACGCAGAGTTCAGACACAAAGATATCTTCGAGAGAAGAGATTTGACACAAATTGATGAAAGAGAACTGAAAGCTTCCGAACATAATCTGAATTACATTGCGTTAGACGGAGATATCGGATGTTTAGTTAACGGGGCCGGACTAGCAATGGCTACAATGGACATTATTAAGCTTCATGGTGGAAATCCTGCTAATTTCCTAGACGTCGGGGGCGGGGCTACTGCACAACAAGTGACAGAAGCTTTTCGTTTGATTTCATCCGATTCTAAAGTTCAGGCAATTTTGGTCAACATTTTTGGTGGAATAATGAGATGCGATGTAATCGCAGAGGGAGTCATAGTCGCCGCTCAAACTCTAGATTTGAAAATTCCGATCGTTATTAGACTTCAAGGTTTGCACTCATTTTTCATTTGACAGTTTATGTCAAATATTCTGACATTTATTTAATTTGTGTTCCCATTAAAGGCACGAAAGTGGAAGACGCGAAGGCACTGATAGCCGCCAGCGGTCTTCGGATCCTTGCCTGCGATAACTTGGAAGAAGCGGCTAAAATGGTGGTGAAGATGTCGGCCATCGTAGGTTTGGCCCGATCTGCTTCTGTGGAAGTTAACTTCGAGCTCCCCATTTAAATGCCCTCTAATTTGATTACAACTATTTTGGAAATTATTGATTTATTCGAAGCAATCGATTTCAATGATTGGTTTTTCTCTCGTATTTGTAAATATAAAAATATATTTCAAATCCATGATATTATTGTTGACTAGATCATTATTATTATAATAATATTTATTAAATTCGTTGAAATACTATTCAAACATATAATGCACTTCTTTATCAAAATTGTCCTAAAATTCTCAAATGTTTTCTTTTTTCGATCCTTTACTTTAATCAAAAATTAGTACTGAATTTTAATTTGAGATTCAGTTGTTTGTTAAGCAATAAATGTTTTCTCATCAATTAAGTTTTTCCTATTACATTACCATTCAATTTGTTTTCAAACTATTGGTCTGAGAGTAAGGGCTCCTTTTGAACGAGTGCTTCGCAACGGAGTCATTGGTCCTCTTTGGACAGTTCCCATTCGTCTGTTGTGCCAACGATTTATTAATAAATGTCTTACTTTATTGGGTTCAACCAAATTGGTGGTAACAGTGCTTCTACTACTTCTATTTGGTTCCGATTCTCAGCCACTATTTCATTCATCGACGGATCAATCATTGAAAGGCAAAAGTTGACTGACAATAGTTGAACCGAATATTTTGGCCAATTGTCAGCTTTCCATTTGGTTGTCTTCTGTCTGAAACACACGAATCAAATGAACCATGATGAAGGTCAAAATCTCTCTATTAGCTGCCTGCAACTCTTCAACCATTTGCATAATAAGAGCCTTTTCCTGGTCCGGGTTCTCCTCATCTGTAGTAAGATCAATGCCAAGAAGACTGTGGGAACAGACAGAGCAAAAAAACCTGAAGTTCGAACAAAATTCCGCCAAAGAATTGGAGTAACAATAGGCTGACCAAACTCTAAAATTATAAAATCTTGCAAATTTTGCGGTAAAACTCCATTTTGATAAATGTATTGTTTTTAAATTCAAAGACTTTGAATCAAGTCTAACATTTCTTATCAGTGGTCCACACTTTGTCACACTTTATCGTTCTTTGCCACTCTTTGGGAATAAAAACAAAACGAGTCTAAAGATATCAGGATCAATTAAGGATAATCTCATTGTTTTCTCATCAATTTCTCAAGTTTTTTCCTATTAATTAGATTCATTGGTTTTTTGTGTTGAAAGCGTTGACTTAGTATTTGGCGAATCGAAAGCTTCAATATTTGCATTCAATTTGCAAACACAGTTCAGTTGAGAATTAATTAAAAAGTTTTGGAAATTGATTTATTCGCTTAAATGCAACGCTTTTCAATTGTATAGCAAAAAGTGAAAAATGACTTCTGTTTAAGGCATTTGAATATCACATTATAGAAATTTTCATCGATTTTTTGCCACGACTATAAAATATTCGACTTTTCAACTATTTTGTAGATATTGTTCAAAGGCTTTAAATAACTATTATTTTTATTAGCGATGAATACTTTTTAAAAAGTTATTTCGATTAATCAATATTATGTCAAATTATGTGTCGAAAGTTAGCTCAAAAGTGTGAACATTTTAAAATTCGATAGAATAGAAACGAAAGAATTCATTAAATTATTTGTTGAGCGGAAAAAATTTATGTAAAGTCAATCGTGAGTGGAATCTAAACGACTAATCAGTTTGAAAGTCAACTAAAATCTTGTCCGAAATTGTCTTACTTTTGACTTCAAAGAACTCTTAAATGAAATTCTCAAACGAATGAATTTGCTGTACTTGAGATAAAAGGGCGAAAAAACTCAAAACAATTGTTAATCTCATAGAAACAGTAAATCATTGTTTATTCGACTCATGTTTTTAGTGGCCATTAGTTTATGTATTGAAAGTCTTAGCGATGAGAAGAAAAAATGTTTGGATTTTTTTTCAGTTGAATACAAAATGCTTTTCTCCATTGAATAATATGAAAGAATGCAAATTACAAATTCTGCAAAACATTTGGGTTTTCAGTGATTTAGATACAGGGATAGCGAAGCAAAACAGAATCTCTATTGTCTTATGCATTATAAATGACGGCAAAATTTTTTTACTCAAAAATAATGCATTCAATCCTATTATCCTATTGTAAGAGTAATACATTTAAGTTGCAGAGAAAGGAATAGGAATACTCTCAACACATCTATTCTGCAGGTAAAGTGACATTAAGCTCAAGAATTTTCAAATAAAGTTCTCCAATGACTTTACTCTAAACCCTGAAATAAGACAATTCTTTAGTTATTAAGTCAGAAATCAGTGAATCTTTGAAAAACCAGAATTTCTAGCCTTTCATTTGTTGGGTTAGTTATGGACAGACTTCGTTATGAGTCGATTCCGTTATCAATATATCATTTTTGAGTTGAATCCAACGAATTAATGAGAACAGAATTATCTCTCTATTGAAGCATTAATTCAGTGAATCGAAAATCTAAACTCAGGGCTAAAATCAATACTCTATTGACGTTGACATCAGTTAGCGGAAGGAAAAGTCCTTAACTAAACGACAATAAGAAGGTATACCTAACTCTTCGCCAGATATTGAACTTTTCTGATATAAATCCAAGGGATCTGAAGATAAAATCAATATATCTTGCAAAAAATCTTGCAAAAGGCTCTAAAAACTGGAAGAAGATAAACGAACTATTCTGACAACTGATTGCTTGAATTGAATTGTTATAATAAACTAAAAATAATAATGACACGAATTTCAGATAAGAAAAAGTGAATTTCAAAGTCAGTGCTGTGTCTAAATTTATTCAACATTTTTTTTGTGCCAATTTTCCAATTTGACAGAACTGTATGTCAAATGGAAAGTCTCTGAACCTCACATCTCCTGTCAATCTCTGCACACAACCGAGAGATAAAAGAAAACTAAAGAATAACTTTCTTTTATGATATGTTCTGTTAAGAAAAATTGCGATTTTAGAGATTGCACTAAAAGAGAAAATAGAACACAACATAACTATTAATTCTTTGTTCACTTTAAGAATCCTTTACTTTCAAAGTCAAATAATCGAAGCAATAAAACCATTTGAGTTAAACTTGATGGAATATTACTAATTAAAATTTTTAATTAAATGAACTCAGTTTACAAATTTATCTAATCTATTAAATCTTTCAAAATTCGACGGCTGTTTTAAATGTTAAAAATTTTTCAGTGAAAACCATATCCGATGTTTAAAATGTTGTTTCGCTTCGTCTATATATAGATATAAAACATGAATTTTTTTGCTTCAATGCCTATAACTCGCGAAAAGCATTAAAAACTGGGAAATAATATATTTCGTGGTTTTTGTTTCTTAATAAGTGTTTTTCTGACATTGATTTATGTCTAAGAAAAGTATAATATGTTGAGCAGTAAAGAGAATTGAAAATCATCTATCTCACTCACATATTTAGTCAACTATATTTAAGTAAATTTACAGTTCAGAATAATTCATTGACTTATTGTCTAACAATTGTTTTTATTCGCTTTTTTCATCCAAATTGTTATTATTTGAGAAAATAAAACCCACAAAACTGTTTGTCATTACCAGAGGGTCTAATCGTAGTTATTTATAGTCAAAATAATCACTATAATAGCTGCTAAGAAAAACTATTCAAATGATTGATTAAATAGTTACTGTATTTTCTCACTAAATCACTTAAACTTTGAAGAAAGTCAAAGATGTCTCAATATTTGCCAATTTTCCAATATTTTACCGAATATTTACTATAAAAAATGTAGAATATACTTTTTCAAAGTAGAATTTATTATAAAAATTACATGAGTAAATTACTAGAGCGAATATCAGTGGAAAATTGATTCAAAAGTTTATAAACTGTGGTCTCTTTTTTGTGACTGGGGTACATCCATTAATGTAGCTCTCTATTCAATGACACAATTCAATGAAAACAAAAATGTTAATGAAAATTTTTGAATTGATTGCTCTCTTATCCACTCTTATCTGAGATCCTAAACCTGTGCACCGGAACCTTAATCTTATTATTTGTGCGTTTTTATGCTTGACTTTGAATAAGTCTAAGATAGAAGAGATCATAGTTTAATACACTAAATCACCATGCAGTTATTTTTACATATTTTATCGTATTTATTAAATTTTGGAAAATGACACTCAGTTCATAATTTGTACTTATCTTTAATCTGGGTCTAATTGTATTGACCAATAAAAATAGTTTAATAGCTAAAATTGTAGGCTCTGGTCACTGCTATTTATATTATGTCTTTGGATGTATTGTTCTCTGAATTATATTTTTGTCGTTTATTTAGCAAAACGTTTAATAATATGCGAACTTTAAATGCTTTTCCTTTCATCGCAAAAATTGATTTCCGATAAAAAGAGAGTTTATTTTTCGTCGCAATTGTTTGCTATAATAAAGATCTATATATTACACGAAAACTGTTCTTAAAGTCAAGTCATATTCAGAACAAACATTGCAGAGAAATATAAAGAACAGAAGTATTTGACAAATGAATTAATTTGTAGGTTTGTTATTAGCGACACAAATAGCAAGGAATGTCTTTATTCAATGGGTATCGTAAATCTCGTAAATATTAATGTCTATTACATTCGTGTTTCTAATTGTTTTAATTTTTGTTAAACAATTGCAAAACTTTAGACCTTTTCAGAAAATTATTGATTTTAAAGGCAATATTTCCATTGTATTGCAGAAAATTTGTCGTCAGAATAGAGATTCATTGAACAGAATAAATCATTTTCGTATTTGAGCTCTAATTAGATAAAATAGATTCATGACTCGAATCAATACAGAATTTCAGTGGAATTTTGTCTCAATTCTGGAACTAATTATTAATTCACGTCAAGAATCGAATGAATCGAAAGAACAAATAATTTAAAAGATAAATGAGTTCACAATTTTGACGCTAATTGAGTTTAAAGAGAAGAGTTAGTGAACAGAAAGTAGTGATCGTTAGCCGAACTGAGTTCGAGTTTCTATCAGTCAGACGATGTGCACAATCCATATAACAATTGGTGGAATGGTTAGAAGAGGTGCCAAACGTTCATTAATACCCTAACTCGACTGTCAGTAGGAATAACAAACGAATCAATAATACCTGATCTCAACCTTTACCTAATCTGAGGCTCAGAGAAACAAAATTATTTCATAGAATTCCATTAATCAGAATATGTGACAATTGAGAGACTGTTTGTGTAAAAAAAAATCTATTTCAGTCAACATTTATCAAAATAAAAATCCTATTATAACTCAAATATTATATCAGTTGATCAGTAGAGCAGTTCTCTGAACCAAATCGGTGACTGTGCGCATGAATTGCACTCAATTGCAAACTATTGCAAAGACACAAAACTATTGAATGTGAGGACAGTCTGTGAGTTTGCATTTGAGGTTTGGACCAAACATTTTTTGCTTAAATATTACAGATATTGAATACATTATGAATTAGAAGAAGAATTTGAAGAAAAAGAGAGCAGTTTCTAAACAAAAAATCGATAGCCAGTCAACAGTTCCGGCTTCGGTTACGCAAGTATTCTGGCCTTGAGTTCACAAACGAAGCCAAACGGAGGGGAGACATAGAGGAAGGCATTGAAGAGCAAAGAGAGCAGTGGGGAGAGACGTATGAGCGGTGTGTTTGGTGTGTTTCGGCGCAATAAACCAAATATATATATGAAATGTATGAGTAAAGTTGTACTGAGTCTCGCGTTCGGAGCACAACCACCAAAATATATTCACTGCTCTGCTCTTTCGGCTTTTAGCTCAGCTGAGATGTGACACAAACACAGCTCTTAGTGCTCAGCCTTCTCTCAGTACACACTCTCTCAGTATTCATGTACTAAATGTTCAAAGATGACGCATTAAAGCCAGTTATGCTATAATGTCATTACTCGGTAAGCATTACATTTGTCTTATTATCTATTTTCTACGATTTTTCACATTTGGATTCATTTATGTTGTTTTGAGCTCTGTTTTACACAATCAGATATTGTGTTGAATACATCCGAACACTTATAACAAATTTAAATCTATGTATCCTAAGAGAGAAGTACTTCTTCTCCGCAATACTTCTATAATCTTAAAACTCAGTTATTATTATTATTCTTATTCTGTGTCTGATTTCTTTCGCATTGAAAAATGAATGATATTCTCTAACTATTTTCAATTTTTTATGAAATGGAATAATAAAATATGTTTCCATATTCTTCTTGGTTTTCAAAACAAAATTCTTGTGTAATTTGTACTGAAATAACATTTTTTAAAAATTGTTTAAAAATTTTCTGGTTTATTAAATGAGTTTTTATTAAATATTTAATTGAAATACGATCTAAAAAGACAATGAATTGAAATGAAATGCGATCTAATGCTTTAAAAATAGGCCAAAAATATTTCTAAATTGAATAGAAATTGAAATTCTATTGACTTTCAGTATAATTGAAAGAAAGATCCAAAACGGAAAGTAGAGTATTTGTAATGAAATGAACGAGAATTAAATAGATTCCGGTAATTATATATGACTTCTTGATTCTCAAAGCCAAAAAAATCCGTTGAAAATCTTCTCTTTTTAAATTGACTTTAGTATTGATTGAACGAAAATACAGGAATTATACTTCAATTCATTCATTTATCATTAAATTAATAGTTTTGCAGAAAATTGAAAATTGAATATTAATTGAGATCAAATGAATCGGAATGGTTTCGAACCATTCAATTAACTCAAATTAATACTATTTTGGGTTTCTTTTTTTCAACAAAATTATCTATTCAATAAATTATTTTAACGAATACTTAGTTTAATTAAATTTGTAATAAACTTATTGAATAAACATTTTTGTCAGACAGGAATCATATGGTCTTCAGTTTATGACATTCTGTCGCGAACTACACATTCAATAATAAATTAATCTCTCTTTAATTCTTAAGGCTGTCTTCAATTTCTTTGCTTATCCCTTAAAGCACCATCATAATTTTGCTGACAAAGAGCACATGATAAAAAAATCTCACTAAATAAAATGACTGGATTAATTATTAATTAACAAAAAAAAAAATATTTCTAAATTTTAGATTATTTAGTTAAAGACATCTAACTTTATTAAAGTTGATATTTATCAACATATTTTATTAATTGATAACAGTTAAAATAATCAATTTGAGAACGACATTTACAGCAGCTTTTTTGTCGAATAGCCATTTGCTTACATAATTTCTGTGCTTAAATTCTGATCCTATTTCACAAATCTAGTAATAAATTAGAAAGTGTCTATTTAATTTCAATTATTTTTAGTTTTTCACATAGAGGAATAATATTTGATAAAAGTCAATAAATGGCAAAGGTAAAATTTAAATGGTCTAGATATAATCGACTTAAAAACTGGTTGAGAACATTTTCTCATATTCGTACTTTAACTGTCCAATAACAAAATGGCCAATGAAAATGTTTTTAGGTGGTATGGGGAGGGGTATTTTGCCAAAAGTGCTGGGAGTATGGGGTGAGGTAAAATGGCGGACGGAAGTAGCGCCGGAAACCGTTTTTTCTTTTAAAATAGGCTTATTTTCGATGTTTTTAAGCCTAAATTAGCCTTATAATGCTATAACAAGGCTATTCAGCAAGTTAATTTCTTCAAATAAAGAACGAAATCGCGGATTTTCCAGCCGCCATTTGCAAAAATGTCTGCTTTTTGGCCGACATTACCAAAAACCCTAAAATATGCCTAAAATATGGCCGGCTCGCCTGAGCATCGAGGGAGAGAGTAGGGGTATTTTCAGTTTACAGGGTGGAAACGAAATACAGCCCCTATCGGCCATCTCTGGTTAAAAAGTGTCTGAAGTGTGGCAAATGAATTCATTGGCTTAGCAAGTTCAGTTTTTATATTCATTTTAGTGATGAAAAATTTTATGAACTCTATAAGTTGTCCATGTTAGTATTTAAAAAGTTCTTATCTTTTGAATATAACTGGCTATAAACAAGCTTTAGTTTTATCAGAATTGAAAAATAGGAAACATTTCGAGAATTATAAAAAAAATTTATGATTTCCCGCTGTGAATGTCTTTGAGAAAAGTATTGGAATTTTTTTAAGGATATGTTTTTGGGAAACTGAATAAAAAATCAATATCTTTAAAAAAGTTTTCATATCATTAACAATAAATAATAGATGAAATTGAATTGATATTAAATTTTGACTGAAAATACTATTTGTGCGTTGAATTCAACAAATTTACGTTCATTTCATTAAAATGCAGTTTAGATTTTCCAAACTCATATTTAGAGTAATGTTTAGAGTAATGCACAGAAACCGCCGTTTTTCAACTCAGATTTTCTGAACCATAACCAAAAATAGACTTAAACTTTCAATAGAATGATTGCCAGGCCATCAATTTTAAAATTCCCACCTAATCTTTTCAAAAATCAAAACTCAAAAGCTTAGAAATAATGATAATACGAAGGAAACACTTCTTCAAATACACTATTCATTTGCTTTTCATAAAAAATTTTGACTAAATGCGAGACACTAGAGTCCTGATCAACATTTTAAAACTATCTACATAATTTTGTTTTGTTGAACTCGAATTAATTAAAATTCTTGTCTAAATATTCTCATTTATACTCATTTAATTTAATGGTTGATTTTATTTGTTTTCTTTGAACAATTTATTTGAGTAAAAATATCGGAACTTTATTTTATATTAGAGACCATAAATTGAAAATAATTTATATGTCGATTGTTGGATGAATTATTGTCCAAACAATATATATTTATTGTATTATTTTATCGATTTTCAAACCAAGGCCTCTATTTTATGCACTCTATTGTTGTTAATGTCGTTTAATATTTTGTATTCTCGTAAATTGATTCAATACTAAAATCATTTATTGATTGTTTCATATGTTTGTCAAAACAGAGATTACAAAAAACATTCATTTCCTAAATTAGTTATAAATAATGAATTCTATGAATAAATGATACAAAAATCCAATGTTTTATCATTTTAAGACACTTTGACTTTTATTTCCAGAATTTCATTTATAATAATACAAAGTTTGACATATTTCAGCCACACGTTTGTCATAACAATTATTAAAAAATAAAAATAAAACATTAATAATAAATAGGAAATCGCATCGCTATTTCATGCGATAGACTTACCTGCTAAATCTCAAGTTTGCTAATGCAGATATTATCTAGGTCACTTATACACTTGTACTAGAACGTAGCTCTATGAACGAAAAACGCCAATATATATATATCTTAAAAGTTAAAAGAGCACCCTGTTGGCTCTTTGCAAATATTAAAGAAGATAGAAAATATAAATTTTTGAATTCTTTAGGTTGATATGAAGTAGAGGTGAGAAAATAGGAGAATACAATGTTACCCATAGAGTGGGCAATGAACTCTCAACCCATATCAGTCATTTGAACCTGAACAATGAAAATGAGTTCTCATTAGCCTACCACTGGTTTAACTGCTTTGCTTGTCAACTTAATTATTACTCAAGCAACAGAAAGCAGGCTTATCACCTACCGAAAAACCACTTTCTTGCAAAAGCTAGGTGATTTTCAATCATATGCGGGTAAGTCTATGGCATAAATAGGGACACGATTCTGTTCTGATTTTCGGGATATTCAATGCACTTTCAAACGGATTCGCTAATGAATGCATAAAATCTAATGGGCATAGAATTAAACATTTGTTCAAATATTGAGTCCATCCTCCTGTGTCTTATAGGAGTGTGCACTCAGTCTCCAGTTTGATATTTAGCTAAACTTTTTGTCAATTAATGTTCTAAATATTCACGAATTATGAGTTTTAATCAAGACTAAAATATTGAGCGGATGTGAATACCGCATATGATATGTTTAGAGCACCGGTAATGCACCGGTGAAGTGTCAGTTGCACAGCACTTCTGTTGTAGCCCTTGGCGCCAGTCATCTGAAATTCGGTTAACTTTCAAAAAGCTTTTGGCTATTATTCCCCTATTTATAGGAAACTCTGCATTCAATACATTTTTTTTACTAAAGTTATGACAAATTTTATTAAATTTTTATTGATTTATGCAAAAAAAGATGCGTTGAAAGCAAATATTGATGTAAATCATTGAATATATTTGATATTAGATTAATATTCAGTGAATTCTTAGTCATTTCAATAATTCAAAATCAAAATTCTAAAGACAATTATATTCATACGTTTAGGTTCGCTATTCGTCAGACTTTTCACATTATGTTCAGTAGTTTTAGTATTTCAAGTGAAGGAATTGTTGGCAAAGTGTCCGTCGAGAGAGTATTCCTGGTGTTTGCAAATCGATGGATACGACAGTATAATACTTGACGGCAATAAGTTTGGAGAAGTGAAAAATGTCTTCACTCAAATCAGTAAACTAATGGATATGACTACTGATGGCAAACATTTCGATCAATTTTTGTTATTTAATAACCAAGAGGTCCGAAAACTAGAGGCCAACACATTCGCAGACATGACGTTCAACAAAATAGTAATCAAGAACTGCACAAAACTCATACGCATTGATCCGTTGGCTTTCAATGGCACTCAAACCAATATCACCAAAGTTCATATCGACCTCATTTCCATTACTGGCCCTAAAAATATCGAAGACTTCTTCGAAGCACTCAATGGTCTGAAGAAATTGGAAGAATTACTGCTATTTAATCACAACATCATAACTATTCCGGCGTTTGCTTTCCGGCAGCCGTTGCTCTATAGACTGGAATTGGACGGACCCCTCGACATCATTAACAACAACGCATTCTTCGATTTGGACGGTTTGAAAATTTTAAAGCTCTCTAATTATGTCAAACACATACCAAAACATTCATTTGATTTCAAAACAGCTACTAATAAGACTTTAGACATTTATTTTGATATTAAATTCAATAGTATTGAAAGTGGAATCTTCTTACATGTTTTGAGGCCAATAACACTGAACCTATATCTGAAAAAGTTGAAGGACTTCAGTGAATCAGTCTTCAAACCGATTCTGAAGTCTGATATCAGACACGATATCGTATTTCACGGAGAGATTAAGGAAATGTATGACAAATGTATTCTGATTTGGCTCTACGACTATAAGTTAGAATTTAAGGGCAAATTCAGTTTCAAAACCGTTCCGATGATATCCGAAGACGAATATAGAGCCGAATGTGAGTCCAATAGTATAAATGATTCGCAGGTCAACTCCAGCTACAACTCCTACCAACCCGACACTAACTCAATGCCCTACTCCAAACTGATTGACAAATACCTGATACTATTTGTCGGCTCATTATTAACTTTAAATCTTTTTGTTTAACCAGTTTTAGAGTAATAATAATTTGGTTTAAATATCCCTTTAATTCATTCTTCAGCAATGAATAGGTTTTCAAAAGCATTACAAAAACAATGTTTTGCGTGATCTGCGTTTGTAAGACATAGAGCACATGTCATTTTGTCGAATACCAGTCCATCAATTCATTCGATAACATCAACACTACACTCAAATTTATTGTTCAAAATATGAATAAAGAAAAACAAAATTAGTTAATTATAGCCATAGAGTGAAAACATTTTTCAGTTCCTCACATTTCAGTCCAAATATTTAATAATTAAATGTATAAATAAGTATTTTTACCTAATTTTCGAAGTTATCTATTTATTTGTTCAGTTGTTTCGGTATTATTTATTATTTTGTGTCGTTATAGTATAGATAAATAAGTATATTATATGACATTGAATTTCGACATATTATTTTGAAAGTGTCCTAAAAATATGTTATATATTTTGATTGACATCTAATTCTTGTTAATGTTTGTTAAACTACCGAATATGACACTCCTTTGATAGTATTGCAGAGGGTTTTATAAAAAGAACTTATTGTTTGAGACGTGCTTTCATTGATTTAATACTTCTAACGACTTCGCAGATTAATGAAAGACTTTAGCAAATGTTTTGTAGACAACATTAGGAAAGGGTCAGATAAAAAATGTATTTTTACTACGGAGTGCTATCATTGGAATCTGTCATTTGACCAAAAATTTTAATATAAATCATTTATTAAATGTATAGAAAACTAAGAATCTCTCTTAACTGCCATTTAGATGATATGCAAAGTGTTTGGATAAGAATTTCTCAAAAGGTTTTCTCGAAATTCTTAGTTTGTTTTTAAAAAAATGTTGTGATGAAAGTGAAAACTAATGATACAAAACAAATACAAACTAAAGTAATGTTAATATTAAAGAGAAATTTAAAGTAATAAACAAATATCTGAATTATAAAACTGTAAATACACTTCAGTTGAGAAGACATTAGGGCTACAGATGTTCTCTATTCTGTTCCAAAATTTTTTAGTTCCAATACCATTAACGACAAAATACATGACCAAAGATTTGGAATAACAGAAAAATCTTCAAACATTTTAATCAATTATTTATTGAAATTTCATTTCAATCCTAAAATTTATGATTTTTAAGAATGTTATAAAACATCAGTGAATAAAATGAATAAATACATAAAATTATTTAAAAACTCGCTTTGAATATAATTTAATGATATTATACAGAATTTAAATGATCTTATCTTATAAAACCGATTCAATGCAAAAGTTGTTCATTTGGGTGTTGTTCAGCCGATCCATAAAAATTGACCTAAACTCCATTTAATAAAGAAAATCGAAAACCTAATGGATACTCTGAATAATTTATCAATTTATTATAAAATATGCAAGTACTCATCATACAATTACATCCAAAAGGATTTAATTCGCTAAAATATATTGAATTCTATTGAAAAACAATCAAAAATTGATATTTTAAAAATTAAATGGATTCGAATTGAAATAATTTGACGAATGTCTGAACAACCAAATACTTATTGGATTTTATGGTCTTTATGTTCCTTTAAAAAGCATTATAATAGTGAGTGTCGGAGCTCAACACCGATTATCACTTTCCCCTCGAGAGACCAAAATGAAGGGATGAGAAGTTAAAGTGAAGTGATTCCGACTCTAATCATAATATAAATATTCAAAAAGTATTTGTAATGAAGTGCATAATTCAGTTCAAAAGGTCTTTACAGTTCTGCACATACTTGTCGGCTGTTTATGGCACGAATCTGAAGCTAACTGTTAATTAGCAAGAGTAATCAATAAAATAGATGCAGTAAATTGAGGCTTTTCTAACTGTTCAGGAGAATTGGGTTTATGGATCAGTCAGAATCAGTGTTTGTAAAATTGGGCTTTAATACAATTGAAGAGAAAATGATGTGGACTTTTATATAAACGAATATCATTTAATCCATCGGATCATTGTATCCGTCCTTTTAATCAATTAATTATTAGTCACTAAAACAGTGGGAATCAAGAAATATAGAGGGTTTTCCAACGTTTCGCACAAATAAAGGACTACTGAATACAACTGTTTCAAGAATAATGAACAATCCTTATTCCACTAAAATATGCTTAAAACCTTGCTCTTAAATTAATGGCACCAATTGAGTAAAATGAGTCACTGCGGTACCAGTGGATTGGGGGTATCACTTGAGGCGATGTGTTTGGCCGTCTGTGATCGAGACTATAATTAATTGATTGGACTCACGACTCACGATTCAACGACAATATATTAGGCGTCGACCAATCCATTTCACGATTTACTCTTATATTTCGGGCAATAAATCTGAGCTCCATTTGAGTCGTTGATAGCCCATCAATGATAAGCTTCAGGTAATAACTCTTGAAATAAATTCTGTTAATTCTGTCAATGCAATGCTATTCAATTTGTATAAAAATTAAAATCAATTTCATGTGATATTTACCTAGATAATTAAAGAAGTTCTTTATTGAAATAAGCGGTTATAAAGAGAATAATTGCTGAATCGTTGACAGAATTTAATTAATTCTTTGAATAATTGTGGGATAGACTAAAGGAATCACTTAAACCAAAAGCCTTTTTTCAAAATCAGATTAGTATTCATTGAAAAGAAGTATAATTTAATTTTCGATTCAAACTAAAGCATTCATTTAAATTGGAAAATTCATAGTAATTAATTGTAGAAAAAGTATCTAGGATAAACAATTCTAATTAGAATAAATTGATTATTTTTTCTAATGATAATTTACTTTAACCTAGAAGCAATATTTATCTTTATTTGAGAAATATTTGGACCAAAACTGAAAAATAACTGATTTGGAAGTCATATCTTCACTCAATTGTGAAGTTCTTTGAGGAAGTTTTTTTGTGACAAAAAAGGATTTTTCTTTATTCCCAAATCAAAGTTCAGGTGAATAAATCGAATTTCATTTAAAGCACATAAAAGATGTCAAATCAACAAAAATGGAAAAATGTCTAAAAAGTTTGAAAAATATTGAATAGAATTTTTTTAGACGAAGAAATTGATTCTCGAAATCGAAAAAATGAAATATACTTTGCTCTAAGGATTAGGTCATGTAATTTCCATTATATTGTCTAAACAGAAGTAACCAGAATATTTGTGAATGCTACTGAATTTTATTTCATCACAAAGCCTTACCTTCAACTTATGGATCAAGTGATGATCCTTCAATATAGCCAAACATTTAGAAATTACTAGAATAAAATTGTCTGCAAGTTGATAAAAAAATAACCAAAATCGTTTTTCAAAGAGAAAGACAATTTGTGTGAAGAACTATTAAAAACAATCGAACATTCTTTTAAAGAGAAATTCCATGGGTGCTCCAAAATACGCCTCTTCGAAAAAATTCAGATTCAAACACAGCTTTCCCAACATTATTCAAACTGCCATTTAATCAGAATTTTCCACTTGAAATAAATTACTGAAATTTAAAGCTTTGTTTACAAAAATGCAGTTGAAGTCAGTATTTCTTTGCCCAACAACTGGTCATTCTCTCAACTCTCAACTCAAAATGGAAGGGATTTCACTCTGCTTTTGGTATTAAACAGTAGTTACTAGGGTTGTCGAAAAAAAGGAATCTTTTAGAAATTATTAATATTGGGTTAGAAATTTTCTAGTATATGGGAAGTCCACCTTAAAACATTTAATGTGAACCTTCCATAGAATTAAAAAATAACGGCCTGTGTTTTAGAAAATCAATACATTCTACTAATTAATCTGAATAAGTCTTGATTTTTAATATATTATTAATTTCTTTTATAGATTGGAGAATAGAGACAGTTTGTTAAAATTAGATATGATTATCTCCAGAAAATTCTCAACAATAACATTTTGAATGGTCATCAGCCTGTTTTTATCTGACTTTAAATTAAACTCGAATTTTAGTCTTGCTAAATAGAAGCTGTCACCTGATTATTCGAAAAATTGTGACCATCTTGCATATCCTGAATATTCATGTTATCAGATACCAAATCTTCATTTAAGTAGAAGTTATTATAAGTAATTGAATGCTGTTTATCAAAATCTTTTACCCTTGGCTTATTATTATTATCTGATTTTCTTTCAGATTCGCTTTCATTCACTAATGACTAGAGATGTGCAAGCAAACTGAATTTCCTTTTTCCAATTAATTATTCTTTAGATTTTAAAAAAATCTATTCCGATGTTAACTGATTTAGATTGAATCTAAAATACAAATAACTGGATATTTATTGGAAATGTGTTAAACAATATATAAATATGACAAACCCCAGAGCAGTTTCTTGGTGCTTAGCACAGCCATCATTTCTAAGAATTATGTTCATTGAGATAACATTCGCTTTCTTTCTCCAAAATAACTCACATTAACTTATATTAAATTTCTTGTTTTATACAATAATTATCCGATAATTGAAAAGAAGTCTAGAATTTAATAACTTATTTCATAATAATTTTCACTCATTTAAATCAACAAATTTTTATTTAATCTGCTTGTTTACTTGAATAAATTAGTTTTGCAATACAGAACGAAACAACCAAGTTAAAGTAGACGTTGTACATAATGTTTAAATGTTTTTTTAACACAACTCTATATTAAAGATTAATTTCACCAAAATTGGGCACTTAATTTCAATTATTTATTTAGTCAATAGTCAATTAATTTTATTTTTCAACTAAAATGGCATAGAATTTGAAGTAAAATTTAATGGCTAATTAAAAATAAAAGCAAAGATTTTAAATGCTTTATTAAGATTAAATGAAAATGATTCATGTTCAATAAAAGAATAATACTGATAGGTGGAAATTTCATTGAATATTTTTGGTATTTGTGTTTATTTTGTTTAAGAATAACATTTATAGGAAATTCGTCGTAAAGTCTGTCAATTTATTTCCGTTAATTTAATTAAATAGAAATGTTGTGCAAAAAAGCTTTTCTTGAGTTTTTATTTTTCCAACTATGAAAATAAATTTCAATTAAAATCAATTTAAAATCATTGAAACGACAGCTGAATACCAATTGAATTAATGGAACTCTGTTTATGCAAATGAAATGTTTATTCAATTATGGATTCAGTGGACTATGAAATGCCTCAAAATTATGTCATCAGAACTAATTCCAAACCACTGAAAACCCCAATTATTTGCTTTTCATTGAAAGCTCGATTTTGGTGGATAATATTTTTGAAAGGAAAATACTGGCCATTGAAGGCAACGAATTAATTGAATGATGTATTTTTCGAATATATTTTTAAATATTGGATTTAAGTCCTTTTATTTCAATATATTCTGTATAAGTTGATCTCAAACTTATCAATCACTTAGAGATTTTTCCCAACATTTTCTAACCGTATATATATTTATGGATTGAAAAGCAGTTACTAAAAAAATGATGATATCATAGAAAAACATATATGAAGAATAAATTATTGAGTTTTCACTATTTTATTGAACTTCCAAAACATTAATTTAAAATGTCTTACGAGGAGATTTACCTTTTCGATATATCGGGAATGAAATAATTTTGATATATTCTGAATCTACTAATCGATTAGAATCGACCAGTATAACTATTTTTTGCCAATG
>JAQIWP010000480.1:0-25071 GCA_034695525.1 Euzetes globulus
TAAAAAATTTAAAAACTCAAATTTGATTTCAATGATTTGACTCGTTTGGTGATTTGCGCAGTGCTTTGCACATGTGACTTCACAAGACTTTTCACTTTGTTGGGTCCCCTGATTACCAAACTGTTTTATATTTTTAAAAGTTAATATGGAACATAAGTGTACACTTACATCCCTATATTCTTCAATTGAAATAAGAACGCTTATTCGAAACGAGTTGACAAAACATTTTGATTGCAAGTTTGAAATTTTAAAAGACGATTGTGTTTTATTAACTCCATATTTGATCCTCCCAATGAAATTTTATCGAGATGAACTTAAGCATCTTTTCATTGAAGACGGTGTACGCTTGGATGGTGTTGAAGACTTGGAGCAACTTTTAACGAAACTAGGTTTCCTCAAATTTGAAAAATTTCGTAAAGCAAGAGAGAATTTTGAAGAGCGCTTTAATATTTATCGTAATCCAAATAAAAAGCATGTTAAATTTAATCTTATTAAAAAATAAATTGTAATAAAAAATTTGAAATAAAATGAAAATTTAAAAATTTAAATATAAAAATAAAAGTGCACAATAAAAAATTTTCAATTTCTTTGATACGGTTGCTCCATCTATACCGTATACGGTATACAGTATATGCAAATATACCGTATACGGTATATTTGGATACTCAAACACACCGTATACGTCATACGTATACTGCTTTGTGATTGGTTCCTCCCAGTACCGTACCTCTTCTACTGTCGTCTATCTCTGCAGAAAAAGTCATTCGAAAAATCAGATTTCAAGTGAAGGACAATTTTGCTCCAAATATTTAAGTCGTCCATTATTTCCCTTTTTACTTTTGGATTCATTAATTTTGTTGATATCCGAAGACAAAGAAAGTGAAGATTTAAATTAATCTATCCTCAAATGCAGGGGTCACCCTGGGGGGTGGGGCCAAATAAACTAGGAGGGACCAAATCCAAGAATTATCAGTTCTTCTGATTTGTGAATCTAAACTTCTTCCAAATTAACGAAATTCCAATTGGAGTGAGGAATGGATTGAATAACTTGCAATTCCTTTATATAATTCAAGAATTCCGATATTCAAGAAACATTGGATGGAAAAGACGCAAAACATTTTAATATTAGCCAAACATTGCTTTCATAGATATATTGATTTTGTTTGCCACTAAGAAACCATATATAAACTTCTTTATTGAATTAGATATGAAGACATGTTTTGATGCTGAATCATAATCGGGGTTATCAATAATTATAGGTTGGATCTAATTACAAGTGTCCACAATATCCCATTTATGTGATACTAAGCGAGAGTCACTTTTCTGTACTGTTCAGCAAATGTCGAATAGAAAACAGACAACAATTCGATCTCTTCTATTATGACGGTCTGTCTCTACAAGAAGAGGAAATCATACTTACTATAAGTGAGTTTATTATCAATTATTGAACACTTTTGTAGTCATTAACCGTTTCTTCTATTAATTTCTTTTCAAATCAAAAAATTTCCGAAAAAACGAATTATTTTCTCAACGATTGACAGAAACTGATAAAAATGAAATCAATGAACGAGAAGTGAACGAAAGCGACAACACTATAGTTCCGTTGGAGTGCGTTATTCGCACCAAATGGACTGATGCTCACATCCTTTGGAACACCAGAGACAAAATTCTTTGAATCTTTTCACCAATTTATTGTTTTTCTATTTTATTTACAATCAATTAAACTTCAAATATTAAACACAAAAAAAATTATAAAAATATATGAATTTATTTTCTTTTTCTACACTTTTTTTTTATTCAAATGATTTTGAATGAAATCATTTAAAGCTATAAATAGAAGTTAAGCCATAAATTGTTTTCGTCGACCAATCATATGGAGAATTGTCGGCAAATATTACTCATTTCTTCGCAAAATATGAGTTAATATTGAATTTTGTGAATTCGCTTTGAAATAATAGAATCACTATTTATTCAATTATTTGATTCTTTGAAGTGAATCTCCGAATGTTATTTTCGTTGAAGTGAAATATGGTTTAAATTCTTACTTCCAATATGTTTGACATCTTTGAAATGGCCAAAAGGTATTAAACGACTGATTCATCATTCTTAGCGTTTCTGCATTTTTCAAAAAATAACCGTTCGCTCGAATAATTCTTTGGTTTCCATAATTTCTGGTTCAATAAGACCTTGGCTATTTCACAGAAGCTTTTCTTAAATCAATCATTTGATATGACAGACACAACAATAAGTCAAATGTTGGCCATTTTTTCAAAACAAATTCAATTTCCACTCAAAAGTCTGGTCTTAGAGAGAATTTAATACCAAATCTGACGTCCTTTGGAACGTTTTGGTCAGTTTAGAGCTTATTTTCCAACAAATCATATCTTATTCTTGATTATAATAAAATCAGTTCCAAGTTTTGAATTATTTTGTTGACACAAACGCTTAATTCGCAGGAAAAATGAAATTCATTTAATTTGAATTTTGATGTCAACCAAAATAAGTTCTAATATTTCAAATTTTGCTCTTTTGATGTGTAATTCAAATCCAAGATTACTTTATATTCAATGATTTGACATAAGATATGCATCGCTTAATAACAATAAGTTCTTCTCTATATTCTTGACTCGAAATGATGACAGAGAGAGAGAGAGAGAGTCCACAAAACACTTCTGTCAACCCTTAAAGACGGCATATGTTTGTCTGCAAACCAAATGAAATACCGTTTTAAGAATTATGACTTTATATCTATTCTGTTGAGTGAAAGCCATTTTATTTCTGTGCCTGAAGTCATTCAACGGTCATATAATACATTAAATTTGTAGGAAATCAAGTGATCAGAGTTTGCCTCCAATATTCAGAAATTATCGCTTTGGAAAATATTCATGAGAAAGAGGATGTCATTTATCCTGTGCTTGAATTTGATAAACACTTTGGAAACGAAGCACAAAAACGACATTTTATTCATTAATTAATTTATGATTAAATCAAATGAAATGAAAGTTTAATTTGAGAAGTATTTCGAATAATAAGTATCTGTTTTTTGATGACTAGAACTTTATCTTTGGTTTTGTTTGTTCGCTCATTATATCAAATAAAATAATGATTGAAATGATAATTAAGACAACAAATAACAATATTTCCAATTAATTACTGATAATTATTATCTTTCAATATAACTATCAAACGATTCGATCGATTGTTCAAGAGTTGGGTTTTGCTGACAGTTGTGTATTGGAGTTGAGTTCATTCTTTTCCATTTGTAATTTCTCTAATTGTGATTTAAGGAATGTGTTGGCGTCGTCTTGAGAGGGAAATACAGTCTTAATCCATGCGATGACGTTCTTATTCTCAGACTCGTCTCTCGGCTTAACTGGTGATGACTTTCCGTCTGATTCGTGAAAAAATATCAAACAATTTAGACTTATTTTGATTGCATTAGTCATCGAGGAATTGGTGAATATTGAAACAATTGCAGACAATAATCAATCAATTGTCGACTTTCATTGTCTCCAAAGAATGACAAACACTTGTTTGACGCTCTGATGGCTTTAAGGTTTAAACACTAAATAAAATGTTATCAAAGTTTCAAACCTAATGATATCTTTATCCGGATATTCAGTAAAATATAGCGACAAATAGGTTATTGATTTCAAACTCTTTTAATAATCCTTTAGTGTAAGCATTAAAATGAGGAAATATTCGCATAATTCCATTCCTTCGCATTTTATTCTCTCTTTTTTTGGTCTAATCTTTTTTGAGACAAAAGTATTCGCTTTTATGAAAACGACTTATATTTGGATATTATTTAATAATTTGATGAAATATTTGCAATCATTGAAATTGTGGCATAAAAATGAAATTTCCGATGATTTCAGTCATTTGAAAGTCTCTAAAAAATGAGTAAATAGAGGCTTGACTTTCATTACGAATGATTTCCTATCTTTTATTTCAATCCTATAAAAGTATATGGAAATGCATTCTGAGCTTCACTCCATTACTTCTGCCATTAAGGAATTTTTACATGCAATTGCGAGATGAGCAAGTCAAAGGCGATCAATACGTTTCCTAAAAACTATTAAAAGCGGAAGAAGTTATTTGGAATACGACTGAGTCTTTCAGAGAAATGTTGTACAAAAATTGCTCACATTTTAAGGAAAATCTATTCGATAAGAACTCACGAATCAAATTTATATTAAAATTTATTCAAAAAATTGGGAAACTTTTAAGGAAAGAAAGTTTGAGAATTATTTGAGATCTTTAGCAAAAGAACACAAAATATTTACTTTTTCATTACATAATAGCAATTAATCTTTCTTAAGTAAAATCAGTAAAATTGTCAAAATTGAATGATTTATCAATAATTTCAAAAATCTCAACATTTAAACCTAAAAATAGTGAATTCGTGCGATTAGTTAGAGATTGAGTGAGAAATGCATTGAATTCTTAGGTTTCAATTAAACACAAAACAAGGATTTCTTTAATTAAAATGAGATAAATTGAATCCACAACAGAATTGCGATTCTCTTCCAAATCAATAGACATAAGAGTTTGCAATTAGAGGTCCAGACTTTGATGAGAACTTTTAACAGAGTTATCTAACCATAAGCTGATTATAAGTTTCTAAACTTGGTCTTCATTGTTGCAAACTTTTGGCTCTAATTAAAGCAAAACTATTTAACGACAAAATCAAATCAATTGAATAAATAAAAACAAAACAATGAAATGAAACATAAATTTATTAGAAAAAACAAAATTACAAACAAATAATGGACTTATTATAGTTGATATGTAATTGGCTATAAAGAACTGAAGTTCATGACCTCAAGTCTCAGTCTTGGTTTCAGTTCTCTTTTTTCGTCGTTCCTTTTTCTCTAAACAAAATTGTTGTACAGATTGGATGTTAGTAGTGATCAAACAAATTGGACAATAAAGAGATTTAATCGTTTTTCTTAAAACTAGAATTTATTTGAGTTTATGTAATATTTTCCTCAAATAATTGGCAAACAGTTGGCATTCAATTAAGATTCAACTCAATTGTTATCACATTTTCAAAAGATTTGAGTATATTTTCAAACAATGGGTTTCTTCGGGCTCTGACCTGAAGTGCATATTATTTTAGGACTCAATTTCTATTCAATCGAATGAAGCCTCGAATAAAACAGACTTTTATTGAGAAACCAAATGATAATTAACCCATTGTTCGATTAATTCCGCAAAAATATCTTTTCGACCGATTTTAACAAATAAATCGAATTTATTTTCAGAGTTTGTTCTGATTTTGCCATTAATTTAGCAAAAAGAGGGTTCGGCACATAATTTATACGACTTTATAACCAGTGATTAAAGTCTAATAAATTGAAGGGAAATATAGACAGACTTTGGAATTGAAATGTAACCAAATTTTAATCATTTAATTGATTTTGCGCTATAGGAGAGACCACTAATCAATTGTTGAATAAATTGAATTCGTTTTTGAAAACCTGTTCTCAATCAATAATCAAAGAAGACTTTTGAAGATTTGAAAATTTCTTTTGAGAAAAACTATAATAAAAATATTCAACAATCGATGAGATAATAATTTCTAGATTAGTTTGGATTCGGTTTTTCGGATATAAAAATGGGAATCATTTGTTCTGTTTTATCGATCTTTGAGGAAAGACTAAAAATAAATATTATTCGTCATTTTGTAAGACACTTTATTATCACATATTTTCAGACGCAAAAAACATTTGGAAAGTGGAACTCAATCGCAGACATTAATCAATGCATTAAATTCTGAGAATGAAAAATAGCGAACATTTACTTAAAATGTGTTCAAAACCATCGACAATGAAAAAAAAGAAGTTTTCTCTGGAAATAACGAAATCTTTAAACAATTTGTTTCATTAAAAGTGATAAATGTTTGTCGATTGAGATGTTCTTCAAATAATATAAATGTCTATTCATTGGGAGAATCAAAAGTCATCCGAATTTATGGATATTTGTTGGTCATTGAAATGCTTAATGCAGTCTCAGGTCATAGACTTTCTTATTATTTCTTAAAGACTTTCGTAAAGATCTTTGAATTTCTATCATTTGTTAACTTAAGAAATGAATAATAAGTGAATTATTGTTGTCTTTTGAAAAGTTATTTTTTAAGGCGATTACACGTTTTGCACAATTACTTCTCTTATTATTTCAGGTATAACTGGGGTAACCAAGGGTGGTCAGGGATAAAGAGATCTGTCATTTGGACGTAAATCGGAATAAATAAACGAAATTCAGGTGACGTCAGCTTAAACTTAGTTTTGGAGAAAATGGTTTATTTTATGCAAATATTTATTACAACTCTTTTCTGGTTATTCCTAATATTCATAACTTTAAAATATCTTTAAAAGCGTTTTTTTGCTCTAATAATTTAGAGCTAAAAAAGTGATTAGAAATGATTTTCTAATTAAATATCAATGAAACACATGTTTGACTGAATTTTTCCAACATTTGTTTTTTATGGAAAAATGCATTAAAATAATGAAACAATGAATTCAACAGCTATTCACGTTTTAGTGGGAGAAGTCGTGACTGTAAAGGAATTCGTACCTTGCTTGCGCTTCTCCTCTTCGAGACGTTCCAAAAGATATGCCTCCCACTCCTCCTTGCTGAAGAAGAAACGTTTGATTTTGTCGAGAGTGCTGAGACTCATATCGCTGGCAACTGGCGAACTCACAGATTGGCCACTGGCCTCGTCTTCGGGTTTCGACGACGACGACGACATCTCCACTGAACGACGGCTTGCGATCGACTGACGCTCTGATGCTTTGCTCGCTTTACGCACTCTCACAGTCGGCGACCAGAGGCGGAGTCACATAAAAGGGTTCCGCCACTGATTCCGAATCAACAATTAATTAAACAATTAATTCAAAGAATTAGAGATTTATTGAGAAAAAGAGTTTTCTTTTCATTTCTTTTGGTTTCTTGTCTTCTGTTCTTGTTTTCTTTGTTTGGCCACGAGATAAGCTTGGAACTCTTCTTCTGAGAGAAGGAAACGTCTGATTCTGTCCCAAAACGAGAGTTTCGGTTGTTTTGCTTCTTTGGTCTCCATTTCTGCGCATTTGAATCGATCTGCACGAGAGCGCACTCTCCGCACCTATTTATAGGATGAGTGTTGGGCGCTCGCGACGGCCATGGTGTTACCACAAGCGCGGAATCAGTTTAGACGACAATTTGGGCGCCAATTGTGAGTTCGCGTTCGTCGTCGATGAAGAGTTGGCGATGGACGACAGCGAGACGACGGGCGACGACTCTTTGCTCAACAGATTCGGTCGTCTTCTGTCGTCCGAAGAGATGGCGGACGTCCATTTCGTGGTCGGCGTCTCGAGTCGTCAATTGAGGATTCCTGGCCATCGTCTCGTTCTCTCTGTTGGTTCTCAAGTCTTCAAAAATATGTTTTTCAACGAAAAGCAGACGACAGAAGACGTCATGATTCCAGACGTCGATCCGCACGCGTTCCTCGAGTTCTTGCGTCACTTCTATTGCGACGAAATGCACGTGAATAAAGACAACGCCATTCCTGTTCTTCATTTAGCGAAACGCTTCCAAGTCTTGGCTCTCGAGCGTCGATGTTTGGATTACGCGCGTCAACACATCGATGACAACAACTGTTTCGCGCTTTGGTTGTCTTCGAAGCGTTTCTCGGAACCGGAAATCGAGAATCTCGCGCTTCGTTTGGTCCAAAGAAGCGCTCATTCAGTTCTTCTGTCGTCTGATTTTCTGCGCGCAGACTTCGAATCCGTGAAAGAGATTTTGAAAAACGATTTTTTGAGGATTTCTGAGATTCAACTCTTCATTGCTGTCACGCGATGGGCGAAGAACACGTGTCTTCATAGAGGAATGTGTCCCACGCGCGTCAATGTCCGTCACGTGTTGTCCGATTCAATAGATTTGATTCGATTTCCATTAATGAGTGAAGAAGAGCTCAGAGGAAGAGTTCAGAGCGAAGGACTTCTTGAAGACGACGTTCTGCGCGCTCTTCTGGCTTCTCATAGGACTTGGCCAAGAGCTGCGCGTTCACTGCCATTCTCTTCGACTCAGAGGACTTTCCAACGTCTTCAGAGCGCGCTTTTAACGGTTCAGAGATTTCAGAGTTTTGACAATCAATTGGCGAATAAAAGCTTTTCGTCTTGTCTTCAGTTCTCGAGCTCTGAACGCATTTTCGTTTCTTCAGTTGGAGTTTATGGACCGCGAAGAGCGTGCAGTTTCTATCTTCAGGTCAGTCAACACTTTTTTGGCGCCAAATCTCAGTTTGAATTTCAGATCTCAGTGACGATCGCGAGAAGTGACACAACAGAGCCCACAATTATGGATCGCGCGGACACTTCGGCTTTGGTTAAGTGCGACGCCTCTCAACCCATAATTAACGTCAAGTTTGAGACGCCTTTCGAAGTGGACGCCGACGTCTCTTATGACGTCTCAGCTGTCGTCTCGGCGACGGAAAGACCGACGTCTCAAATGCGCGCGAAGTTGAATCCGCATCTGTTCTATAGTCGCGCTCAAGAGATGCATTTCTATTACGGAACGGGACCTCTTCTGATGGCCAAAATCCAGACTCAAGACAAACGCCAAGTGGTCTTCACTTTCGCTTCAGTCTCTCAGTCGGCGCCTCCAACTCCTGCTCCGCCTCCTCGTCCTCCGCCTCCAAAAGAGTATAGACGTCCCTCGCGCATCGAGAGACTGAGAAGAGCTCTTTCTTTCTCGGAGAAGAGCGGCGGTCACGTGAGTGGCGGTCAGATTCCGGTTCTGCTATTCTATGCATAATAAAGAGCTCACGAGAGGGCGACTCAGTCTCTGTTTTGTTCGCCATTTGTCGCAATGCCTTTAGAGCAGCGCGTCATCGCTCCGATCGGTGTTGGCCGCGGATGTGTTCCGATGGACTCGGCCGGCAATCTGGCCATTAACATCCCGAACGAGTTGGAGTGCGTGACGAACGGCACTTTGGCCAATATTATCCGTCAATTGTCTTCTCTCTCGCGCTACGCAGAGGATCTCTTCTCCTCGATTCTTGGCGACGCCACTATTCTAATGGCTCGCTCTGGAGCTCTTCAGACGCGTATCGATCGTTTGGCTTCAAAAGTGGTTTCTTTGGATTCTTCAGTCGAAGAAGTCTCGCTCCAAGACATTCATTTGAGAAAAGCCTTTAAATCGTGTCAACAATTCGACCAACAAGTCGTCTCACGCGCCTCCATTCCCGCTTCAATACAAGAGGTTTATCTGCGGTGCGCGCCTCCGCCCCCTCTCAACAAACTGAACGCTTATAGAGACGACGGAAAAGACGGTCTTAAGTTCTATACGGATCCAAATTACTTCTTCGAGCTCTGGAGACAAGATATGTTGGACCAAACGGAGCGCGTTCTCGCAGACAAAGTCCGCAAAATCCCGAAAAAACAAACTCAAGGTTTGAACTCTTTTTCCATTCTTTTGATTTCTTATTCTTTTTTTTCAGACAAAAAGCAGAGGAAAGTGTTGAGAGCACCGAATAACAGTCGCGAGCGTTTTCGCCAATTGATGACCAATCAGGGAGAGTTCATTATCGAGACAAAGAATGGGGGAGTCCTTATGGTTGATGAGAACGTGCGGCCAAACAGTTTGGAACTCAACAATTATTATAAATTCCATTCAGAGGTCATTCAACTCAACAATCAGTACAACAACGAGACAACGCCCACTCGACGCCAGCAGTCCATTACTTCGCGTCCTTCCCAACCTCCCCCTGCCCCACCCTCTGCCCCTTCTTCGGGTCCCTCCACTCCTTTGCATTCGGCAGAAGCGGCGCCACAGAGAAGAGTCGTCAGAGAGACGCTTCCGCCGCCGCCGCCACCTCCCCCCGCCCCCCAGAGCGTCCCTGAGCCGCCGCCTCCTCCTCCGCCGCCACCGTCGTCAGGTGAGTCTCGAGGAGAAGAGCGAAAGTCGGAAAGTCGAGTTTTGCCGACAATTTCTGATTTGACTTCAATTCAACTGAAAAAGACGTCAAAAACTGTGGTTAAGAGTGACGCGCGCTCTGATCTGTTGGCTGCCATTCGAGAGGGAATCAAATTAAAGCGCGTCGAAGACTGTAAACAACGCGAAGTGGAGAAGTCTACGCCTCTTCACGATGTGGCGTCTATTCTCGCTCGAAGAGTTGCCATCGAGTTGTCCGACAGCGAAGGCGGCGCCGAAGAGGACGACGACAGCGACGCCTGGGACGACGAGAGCGAGTGCTGAGCGCGTGTGTGATAATACTAGTCTTCCTCTCAATAAATATGACGTCATAATCACGTGTTTTCTGTTTACAATGAGTTCAATAGAAGTCAACGATTTATTCGACGAATTGAAACACAATTTAGAGATCAGTCGTCGTCTCGTGACTGCTCTTCTTCGTGACCACTGCGACTGCGCTCTCGAGTTGAGTCCAGAAACCAATGAATTGATGCGCGAATTCTCTTCACTTAACGGACAGAACGCGCGTCACTTCTGTTTTGAATGCAAACAAAGCTTTAAATATAAATCTGGACTTAAAAGACATCTTTTGATTCACGCGACGAATAAAGGGTTCGCGTGTCGTTTCTGTCAAAAGTCTTTCAATCAAAAGTCTCTATTAAGAGGTCATTGTCTTCGCGCTCACACTCAGAGTCCTCCAGAAGAAGACTTCTTTGAAGAGAATGAAGAACAAGAAGTTGTTGTCTTTCGTAACCATAGAAACGCTTTTGAATGTCAAACTTGTCTTCGAGAGTTCAACAATCAAAGTGCGTTCAGAAGACACGCGAGAATTCATAACAAACCATTCAAATGTTTGAATTGTGAGAAACGGTTCGCGCAGAAGAGTAATGTTAAAGACCACTTCATGAGAGTTCATAATCTCGAGACTAAAGAAGAGAAGAAGAAATTGGTGGAAAAGAAGTGTCTTTTTATTGGTTGTGGAAAAGAATTCAAAGACGGAAGAAGTCTTCAAAGACATCAATTGATTCATTCGGGAGAAAAGCCTTTTGAGTGCGAGATCTGTGAGAAACGGTTTAATCAGAAGTCAAATCTCGCGATTCATAAAATCAAACATTTTTCGAACGAATTTCCAACAATTGAGAGAAAAACAAACGAAAGTCAAAACTCGAGACTCTTTTCACACGACGGACGACAATATGTTTGTTTGGTTTGCGCGCGTCGTTTCGGGACTTTCTCTTCAATCAGACGTCACTTGTATTCTCACGAGACTCACAAACCCTTTCAATGTCCGAATTGCGAGCGTTCTTTCGCGCAGAAATCCAATTTTAAAGATCACTTCTTGAGAATCCACGCGACCAAAAAGACGACTTTAAAGAAGAATTTGCTTCAAACCAAAGCCAAGAGAATCACGTGCGACAATTGTCCAAGACTCTTCTCCACGCGTCAAACTCTGGAGATTCACGTGAAGCGCGTTCACGACGTCTCCAATCCTTTCAAATGTCAATTCACGGGTTGTTCTGCGAGTTTCAAACAGAGCGCGCATTGGGAACAACACGTGGCGCGTCATCGAAAGCCTTTCACGTGTCGTTTCGAGAATTGCGAGTTCGCGACAGCTTTTGAATCGTCTCTTCGTCTTCACGAGAGTAAACACGAGGGAAGAAATCCCTTTCCTTGCGATTTATGTCAACAAAGCTTTGACTTCTTGGGCGCGCTTTCATCTCATAAACAGCGCGAACACCAAATAGCTCTTCCTTTGGTCTGCGAATGGCCAGGATGCGGAAATGCCTATAAATCTGTGGCTGGACTTCGAAAACACGTGACTTTACACACTGGAGAGAAGCGTTATGTCTGTCATTGGCCAGAATGCTTTCAGAGGTTTCGACATTTGCCAGCTTTGAAAGTGCACGTGGCACAACACACGCTCCAGAAACCCTTCAAGTGCGACACGTGTGAGCGCGCATTTGCCTCAAAAGACTATTTGCGAGAACACGTGCGAAGAATTCATAAAAAACAAAATTAATGTTTAATTAAAGAATTAATTTCCATAAAAGAGGTCTAAACGCAATTTAGGCGCGTTCTCCACCAGAAACAGGAGATCCGCCACTGTCTGCTCCACGTGCTGTTCGTCCACGACGTCACTGAAGGGACGGAAGCGTTGTGGCGGCGGAAACTTGAATTTGGGTCCAAAATTGAAGGAAACAAAAGCGCCTTTATAGAGCGAGACTGAAGGATAATAAGTTCCGCTCTCGAGATCTCTGAAGACGACTCCTAAAGAGCGTCCGTTCTTAAAGCACGTGATTTGAGAATCTGATAATTGGTTTAAGAGTTTGAGCGCTCTTTGAATTTCGTCTTTTTCCTCGAAATACAGAAAACTCTTGAACTTCACGAGAGGTTTGTCTTTAAATGTTTGACTCAAAAGGTTTTGATTCGGAAGAGAAATAAGAAAACCCAAGACGTCTCCATTGGAATAACCAGGGCAGTAATGTCTCCCCCGACTCTCGTGGAATTTCGTCCCTTTGCGAGACCGAACAGAATATCCGAATCTGTCGTATCCAAGTGGCGCCTGAATGTTCGCCAACTCCTGAGCCCAACCCAGACGAACAGCCGCGCCTTCAGGCATGTCCTCAACAGTGGCTTCGAAGAACCATTGACCTTTATTGACTCCATAATTGGCTCTAACCATACAATAACCCTTTTCTCCCGTAACGAGTCTTCTGTCGTCTGAGATCTAAGAAATCAAAGGTCAGTCAACTCTAAGTGAGAGGTCATTAACCTTGAGTTGCATCGCGCGGTCGTGAAGAGAGAGAGCGACGGAAGTGGGCATCAATTTGCGACAAAGCCATCCGGGAATCGGTTTTCCGGCCAACTCTTGGCTCTCATCGAACTCTTGTCTACAAGGACTGTGAGGATCGGGTTCTGCGAGAAAATAACGATATCCGTCTTTATTGAAGGGATATTCAGAGGGAAAACCATTTAAAGGCAGTTTCGGAAGAGCGAGCTCTGATTTCGGTCTCTTTGCCGAAGACTCGTTGTTTTCCAGAGAAATGACTTTTCTTTTGGCTCCTCTTTGTCCTCTTGAAGACACTTCAAGACCTTTGGCTTTAACCGCTGTTTCATAATTCGGTCCAATGCGCGTCAAGTCTTGGTTTCTGAGCGCGAAATGAGGATCCAAAGTGTCTCGAGAGTCCTGAATGAAAGTGTCCGTCTCTTTGGCCATAGTCTTGACCACTGTGTTGTGCCAAGTTTGTTTTATACGTCTCGGCATTGTTGTCAACACTTCCCAATGCTCTTCTATGAACGGAATTATCTCTTTGTCTTTGGAGAAGGAAACACGTGACGGTTGGTCGCGCATCAGATTAGCCAAAGCCGTTTCGCACATCTGAGAGAAATTGGTTTGTCTTCTCGCGAATGCTTCCAAACCATTGTTACAGAATTTGCAACAAAACGTATAATTGGTTTGAAATTGAACGCAACGTCCGATTGTTGTCTTCACGCACTTTGAATGAAACCATTTAAGACATCGCCAACATTGGAGTTCGACTTGAGTTAAGTCTCGTTCTAAAAGACAATAACAATTATCGTCTTGAGAATCGTCTTCTAAATCCATTGTTTTGATATTTGTGGCGCCCTCTTTAACACAACAATGACTCAGCAAATGGAAGACCAAAAGGTTTGTCAGAACTTTGGATGTGAAAAGACTTTCCGCGAGACTGACGAAGATGTCTGTGTCTTCCATTGCGGTCAACCCTTCTTTCATGACGCTTATAAAGGATGGACTTGTTGTCAGAAGAAGTCAACGGATTTCACCACTTTCCTCAACTTCAAGGGATGTCAGTATTTGTTTGTATTTTTTTCTTCTAATTTCCATTTTAGGCACAAAAGGACGACATTCAGACGTCAGGCGTCATATTCTTAAACAAGAAAAACCAATTCTTAAAGAAGACAAAATTGAAGACATTTTCGAGACTATTGAAGAACACGAGTGGCGTCCAATTGTCGTCTCGGAGACCAAAGGCGTCACAGACGTTGTCGTCGAGCGTCGCGTCTGTTGTCGTCGTTGTGGAGCGGCGGACACTGAGAAAGGGGCGTGTCTCTTCCATTCTGGCCAAGTCATGTGAGTCACGTGTTCTGTCTCTTAATTAACGGTTTATTTGAAGATTTCACGATTCGCTAAAGTATTGGACGTGTTGTCCAAAAAAGTTCACCGATTTCGATGACTTTCACGCTCTCAAAGCCTGTCAGAGCGCTCCCCAACACCTGATGGTTGGCGAGACTCCGAAACCGCGCGAAGATTGGTTCCAGACGTCAACTCATGTCCACATTCTTCTTTATGGCCTTAGAGGCGCGCGAGCTCTTCATTCAAAGACGTCAACTGACGCCCGTCGTCTCAAAGTGTCGTTTAGTGATGGCAAAGGTCTCGAGCTCTTCTCAAATGAATGGAAACTAAAGGAATTGGTCGCGTGCTCTGAATCTCGAGTTCAGATCTCGAGCTCTAAAGTAGAGATCGTTTTGGCAAAAGTCGCGCGAAATAAGTTTTGGAACGAATTAAATGAATAAAAATCGGTTTTATTTTGAATTTATTGTTTGCACGAAATCTAATCCTTCTGTAAATGAGAAATAATTCAATTATTTCTGAGACGACAGAAGACAACAGAAAGACGACAGAAGACGACAAAAGAGAAGAAAATCAGAAAAAGAATCAAAAAAGAGAGAAAGAAGAGGACAGAGATATACCTTCTTGGCAGCACCGGCGCCCACTTTGGTCTTCTTGGTTCCTCTGACCTTCTTCATTCTGTTCTTTCGCTCTTTGCGTTGTTTGCGCGCAGTCTTCTCTCTGGTCAATAATCCATTCCTCACGAGACGGTATTTTGGCTCAAATTTCTTCGCGTTGTCTAAAGTGTCGTAAATGAGAGCAAAACCCGTCGTCTTTCCGCCTCCAAAGTTAGTCTTATATCCGAACGCGAAAACCAGATCCGGAGTCGTCTTATAGAGTCTGGCTAACTTCTCGCGCAACTCCTGTTTGGAAACTGTTGCTCTTCCAGGATGCAAAACATCCACGACCTTAGAGAACGAGACAATTAGAGAGAAAGCATTGTTAGAAGTCTTACCATTTGTCGTCTGCATAACAAACGGTTTGTCATGAATTTGCGCGTTCTTATAGTGCACGTGGTCTCAGACTAAACACAAATCAAATTCAATTCAAATCTAATTCAGAATTAAATACCATTTCGTCGTCTATTGTCGTCGTCTGTCGTTGTGTTAACGGAAAAGGAAAGAGAACTCAAAGGGTTTGACAATAAATAACGCTTTTTATTAAAAACAAGTTTTTATTGAAAAGAAGAGTCTGTCGTCGGGTGTCGTCTCTCGACGTGTAATCTCATCGACTGTTTGGTCTGAAAGCGCTGTTGGCAGTGCGCGCACGTCCACGGCTTCTCCTGCGTGTGCTGAGAGAAAGGTCAATGACCCGAATGAACTCTAAATGAACTCTAAATGAACTTTGAATCAAACCTTAAGCATATGAGTGACAAGATGAGTTCTGTTTCTGAATCGGGACTGACATTGAGGCCAATCACAAGAATAAGACTTTTCTCCGGTGTGTCGGTGTTTATGGAACTTCAGTTTGTCTCTATAGCTCGTGCGGAACTCACATCCGGGCCCTAAATATAGCATTAAGCGAAAGGCAAGGCAATCACGTGACTCACAGTCGCAAATCCAAGGCTTGACGTCGAGATGGACGTTCTGATGGACGACAAGTCTGTGTTTGAATTTTGTGCTGAAATCACAGCCGACCCACGAGCACTGATGCACGCGCCCAGAATGCACGTAACGCTCGTGATTTGAGAGAGACGACAGACAGCGGAAGGTCTTCTCGCACTTCTGGCAGCGATAAGGTTCGCGCTTCTGATGAACGTTCTCGTGATCTCTTAGAGTCTGTCGCGAGACTGCAGTGAACGCGCATTCAGAGCACGAGAGTCGAGCCTTTTGTTGACCACAAGAACGCGCGTGACTTTCCAAAGCCTTTCGATAAACAAAACATTTTCCGCAAAGAAGACATTTCGCGGTTTTGTCGTTCTGCGGACGCGCGCGACTCAAACACGACGACAATTGCGTCTCCAAAGACGACAACAGTTGACGCGCGTCGTCTTTCAGTTCTTTTAAATCAAAGGATTTCTCGAACAGCGCTTTGACCTTCAGAAGGACGTCCAGAGCGTCGTTGACGTCCTCTAAGCGCTGTTCGAGACGTCGATTGGTGTCCGAGAGTTCGTCAAAAAGGTCATTGACCTCAACGTTAACCGACTTTCGACTCATTTTAACAACAAAGACATTTATGGCGCCCTCTCGCGCTTTATTCGCAATGTTTGCGTTTAATGTGTTTCCTAATGACAGTCGCGTGACTTGCGCTGAATCCGCAGAATTGGCATTTGAAGGGTCTTTCGCCAGTATGAGTCCTTCGGTGTTGTCTCATCTCAGAGGAAGTGGCCGTTCGAGACTGACAGCCCGGCCACTCACACCCAAACGGTTTCTCTCCCGTATGAGTTCTTTTGTGTTTCTTGAGATCAGAACTTCCCGAAGATCTGAAAGAACCTTCAAAAGAGACAATCAGACAAAAGAAGAGAAAAGAAAACTCACATCCAGGCCCTAAAAGAGAGACAAAGAGTGAGAATCAGAGCAAAAGGAAGACTGACTCACAATCGCAGTGATAGGGCTTCTCTCCGGTGTGCACCCGCTTGTGCTCAATCAGGTTGGAGGCGGAGGCGAAGGCCACGTGACATCCGGGCCCTGAAAACGGGGTTTAATTCAAAGGAATTCAAAGAAAGACTTTTTCTGACAGTCACAGCGATAGGGTTTTTCTCCCGTATGTCTTCTCACGTGAATCTTGAGTCCGGAATGAGAATTACAACAATAGTCGCATCCGTCGAACGAACACTTGAAGGGCTTCTCTCCTGAATGAACCAAAAGATGTCTTTTAAGAGTCGAAGAATCGGCAAACTGTCGATCACATGACCCGAACGGACACTTGTATTGTTTGTCTGCGCCGTGAACCGCATAATGGCGTAAAATGTTTCCCTAAAAGACATGAATTAGAAGAAGAAGAAGAAGAAGAAGAAAACCTTTTGAGAGAAGCGTTTCTGACATTCAGGAAATTCGCAATAAAACAAACCGTCGTCTTCTGAACGCAAACACGTGAACACTCTCTCCCCTATTGTTACACTCTTTAACGGCTTTTCGCTCTGAAAAAAACATTTCTTTTAAAATAAAAATCAAAACAAAAGAAAAATACATTTCTTCGCCGCCGCGCGACGTCTTTTGTCGTCTTCTCTTTCGTCTCTTTTTTAATCTCTTTGTTCTTTAATTGTCGATAATTAGCGACCAATTGAATGATCTCGAGCTTCTCTTTAGGCGCTAAACATCGACAAGAATTAAGAAGTCTTTCTTGAATGTCTTCGAGAGCAGAAATCATTCGCCAAAGACGACAATTCTCGCTCTCCATCTCTTTTAGAGTTCAACGAACTTAGGGATCGTCTCATAATAACAAATAATAATAGAGATATTGATTAAGAGACGAACCCTTTTTAGAGAGCAGTTGAACGACAAATGGCGCCAAAAGACGACAAATATTTGAAAGAAATGACAGAAAAAGAAGAGAAAAAGAATTTCAAAGAATTTAAAATCAATGGAATTGAAAACATCTCTTTCACGCAATTATCTCAATTGTCGCGCGACGTTTCCGTCTTCTGTGAAAGACTTAAAGAAAAGAAACGAAAAAAAAGGAAAAGATTTTGTTTTTCTCTAAAAAGACAGAAAACGACGGAAAGGACGACAGGACGACAATATTGGGCTCAAAGTATAGAAAAGGTTCGTTTGAATAGTGATCACGAGCTCCTCTTCTTCGTCAAATGGGAAGGATATTCTTCGGCGGCGAATACTTGGCAATCAGTGCGAGACCTCTTCGCTTGTGATCTCTTATTCTCTGACTTTCACGCGAATCAATTACAATCAGATGACGTCCTCTACGACGCGCGTGATTTGGAGCGTTTGTCGCGCGTCATTTCTGAGAGCGCTTCCGATTGTTGTGATCTCGCGATTGTCTTTCGTTTGAATGAAAACATTGACAGAAAGAGAATCAAAGAAATGAAAACAAATCTCGAGATTTGGAGTTTGGCGTTAAGAAGAGCGCGAAGAGTAAGAGACATTTGGTACCAAAGAATTCTCGTGCGTCAAGTTTTGAAGGAATTAAATATTTTTCAAGTCTTTCAAAGTCTCGAGAATTTCCTCGACTTTTCTATTAAAAGGAAGACAACAATGAAAGCTCTCGAGAATTGGCAAAATGAGATCAATATTCAAATCAGCCAATCAGAGCCCGACATTCGAATCGAGAACTTCTGGGATTTGGAGGTCCCGCCTCCCATCAAGTATCTGAAAAGACCTCTTGTTGACAACCATTTGGTTCTTGAGCCCAGACTTGTGGACACGCGATGTGAATGTGCGGAAGACTGTACGCGCAACAGATCTTGCGTCTGCGCATTGAGGCTCTACAAAGACAACAAACGGTTTAAGACTTCGCACGTGATTTACGAATGCAATCAAAAGTGCAATTGTGAGGAAAGCACGTGCCCTAATCGTCGCATTCAAAGAGGAAGAGCCAATCATTTGACGATCTTTAGAACACGTGACAGAGGATGGGGAGTCTTCACGAGAAAGAGAATCAATTTCGGAGAATTCGTTTTCGAATATATCGGAGAAGTGATTGATTCGCGCGCCTCAGAAGAACGCGACCCGACGTACTTCTTCAATATTGACCCCGAATTCTGTGGTCAGACGTTGTTTGTGGACGGGAAAGAGCAAGGAAACATCACGCGCTTCGCCAATCATTCTTGTGAACCGAATCTTGACGTTCATTTGGCTTTTGTTTCAGGAGTGGATCGCGTGCCGAGAATCGCTTTCTTCGCCAACAGAAGAATAGAAATAAACGAAGAATTGACTTATGATTACAAAAGAAGTCATTTAACCAAAGATTCAAAAGGAGAATACGTCAGAGACGACGACAGCGGATACGGCGGCGACAACGACGGCATTCAATGCTTTTGCGGTTCAGAAAAATGCAAAAAATTCATTTAATTTTCATTCTTTTAAATTTCTTTTAAAACTAGAATTTTATTAAAATTTCCGATTTTTAAATGAATTTCCGTTATTCGCGAGACAACAGGTCTTTCCCAACGGTTTTCAAAAGCAGACAAAAGACGTTCGGCTTCTGATTCTTCTTCTGAAAGAATTGACGCCAAACTCACGTGAAGTCGAAAGTCATTGTCGTCGACGTCTTGTCTGACTTTAGAATTAATAAAAGGTTTGAGAATCTCGTGAATCACTGACGACGTCTTCTCAGGTGACGTCTGACAGACGACAACAAAGAGTTTATTCTTCGCGCGAAACAATCGCAAAGAATGCAAACAAAGAGAGAAAGCGATTAAGTCTTTGCTTTCGATTTTCGATTCTATCGATTCGACGAAAGACTGGATTTCGTGAAATCGGAGACAAAAGAATCCATTGATTAGAGAAACGTGACGTTCGGCTGAAAACTCGATTTTCGGAAAATCCTTTTGAAATTCTTCGCAAAAATCACTTAAAATTTCGTCATTTTTTTTATCCAATTTTGCGAACAAATGAATGAGAAATTGATTTCTTTTGTGAGGAAATACTCGAAGAGTTTCTTCTTTTTCATTATTTTCTTCTTTTTCTTCTCGAAACAAATTTTTGGCAGAAATTAAAGCTTTTTTAGACATTTTGTCCATAAATGACGTTTTGTTTGTAAACAAAGACAGAGAAATGGAGTCCGAAAACGACTTCTTCGCCGAAAATCAGATTTTTCTCTCAGAAAATGAATTTCCGTTCGGATTGTCGTCTCTCGAGAGCGACGCCGTTGTCGTCAAAAACGAAATTCCAGACGAAATTCCAGACGACGTCCAGACGACAGAACAGACGACAGAAGTGACGACAGAAGAGACGACGACAGAGACAGTGGCGGAGACTTTGATGACAGAAACACCAATTGAAGAGCAGTTCACTGTTGAAGCGATTGTTGGGAAGAGAAGGAAAAGTGGGCGCAACGAGTATTGCGTCAAATGGTTGGGTTTCGCGGACTCGGAGAACACGTGGGAACCGATCGATAATCTGAATTGTCAGGTCTGAGCGCGCTCTTTGTCTTTGACTTTCTCTGAATCTCTTTTCAGGAATTAATCGAAGAATTCGAATCAAAACAAACTCCGCGCCAACAAAGAGGACGAAAACCAAAGACGACGACAGTTGTGACGACAGTTCCCGGCGACGGCTTCTCGCGCGGACTCAAAGCGAAGCGCGTGATTGGAGTGACAGAAGAAAACGGACAACTCTTCTATTCTATTGAATGGATTGAAGAGAAAGAGGCGTCTCTCGTGGCCTCGAAAGTGGCGCGCGTTAAATGTCCTCAATTGGTGATCGCGTTCTTACAATCGAAACTGAAGTTCAATAGAAAGCGTCCGCGAGAACCGCTCGAGAATTATAGACCTTTGGCTTCGAAGGCTTTTTCTCTTTTCAGAAGTGATTAAAGGTTTTATTCATTCATTAAAAGTCATGAAAAAAGTGATTAAAAGCGACGATTCCTTTTATAATGCATTCCCCCTCCCATTGCCATTGGTTGAGAGGCGCGCGCCATATATTGATTGTGTTGAGGCGCGGATTGAGACCTCATTTGATGCGCCAAAGGATTCACGTATTGATTGGCGTTTGCGTTCTGCGCGATCTGAGAGTTGGCGCCAAATGCCAGAGAATGTCCGTCCAATTGAGGCTAAAGAGAGAGAATGAGTGGTTGTCATGACAACAGAGACTCACTTGAATGTCTTGCGCTCCCATTTGCCTCAAAGCCGCTTCTTGTCTGTCGAGTAACTGTTGAAGAGCGTTCGCCTGTTGTCTCAATTCGTTCTCTTGACGTCTCAATTGTCCCAAATCCTGTTGAGAGTCTTGTCGTCGAAGAAGTTGTTCCTCTTGTTGTCTTAAAACCAATTCTGTGTGTCGTCGTTGTTCTTCTCGTCGTCTCTCGACTTCGATTCTCTGCTCGCGTTCTGCGCAGAGTTTCTGAGACTGAGTTTCCATTTGTCGCAATTGTTCTCTTAATTGTTTTGTCGTTTCTTCGATTTTCAAATATTCCATTTGTTGTCTCAAATTCTCGCGCAAATCTCGGAACTCAGATTCAAAAGCTTCTCTTCTTTGACTTTCGATTTCCGACAACTGTTTCCACTTCCGGGCCATTTCCCATTCAATGGTTCCAGGTTCTGCAAAACGGGGACCAACTTCACGCTCCGAACGATATTCAGGCGCGTGAAGAACGCTCTTCTCGGGAACGCCTTCTTCTTCGTCACGTGACTCGAGAGGAGAGACGACAACCGGCAGCGGAGACGACGAGAGAAGAAGACATTCATTTTGACACTTTTTAATCGCCGCCTGAGAAGAGCTTTTACGCGCGAACTCCACAATACCTTCGTTGAGAGAACGACCCCTAAAGACATGAATCACGTGATCATTGGGCGACAGTTGGCGTCAGACAGACCTGTCGTCGGCGGAAACAACAGCGCGTTCGACGGCTCCAAAAGAGGAGAAAGCGAGACTTAAGAGTTCATTGGAGACCAAAGGCGGCAAATTAGTGACTCTGATGGCAGCGGCGTGGGCGGCCAGACGCACGCGCAGAGTCCTGTTGTCCAATTGCTTTCCGTCCAAATGCTGTTTCGCTGTTTCCGCGTTCAGTCGAGTGTCCATTTTGACGAACGCGAATTGATTCCCTTTTCCGATATAAATGTCCGAAATCTGACCAAATTCGCCGAACAGCGCCCGCAACTGCTCTTCCGTTGCATTGAGCGGAAGATTGGCCACAAATAGACGACAACGACCTGAAAGAGACGTCAGACGCCGTCGTCGTCGTCAAGTGTCGCTCACCTGTAAATGTCTGCGCGTGAGTTGGGTCATTGGGAGGCAGATCCCAAGCGGGCGCTCCCGTCAATCGAGTCCAAGTCTGGCCATCTTTGTGACGCAAGTCTTGAGTGATTTTACGCTTCTTCGGGTTTTTGGGCGCATCCGAAGAAGTGCTTTGTTTCTCAGTGTTGTCGCGCGACGTTTCTGACATTTTAATACTCAGAGATCTGCGACTGCGCACAACTGACTGTCAAAATTGAGTTTATTTTTGGCATAAAGTACGTCAATAGAGATCAAGAAATGAGCAAAAAGTACGTCTCAGCGCGACGTCGAGTCCTGTCGTCGTTTCCAAACCGGAGATTCTGTCGTCTCTTTCGCGCGACAACCAATTGCAACGTCTTTTCCACATAAACCACACGCCACGAGATTCTCGTCTTCTTTGGTCTCGGATTTCGGTTTTGCAGTCATTTGTCGCACGTCTTCTCTTATTATTTGACGAATTGTTCGCAAAAAGGCGTTTCGATATTCACAAGAACTGAAAAACCAATTAATCATCGATACTATCGATAATCGCTTACCTGTTGGACAATCGATAAATCTTTTCCGAACGTTTTCCGGAACTCGTTTTCAATTGGATTAATTCCCACCGGAAGTCGTGTTCGGCATCACTCGGAGCACACGCGCGGACTTGAACTTCAATAACTGGAATCAGAATCTGATGTCTAATAATCTCGACTTCAGTTCTTGTCTTTTGTTTCGCGCGATTCGAGCGAATCGTCTCTTTGCAGAGGAAGACAACACACGCGCCGAACACGAAACACATGGAATGCAATTCAACGCCTTTTCGACAGTTTTTTCCCAAAAATTCCATCGAATTAATCCATTCGACGCCTCCGTACTGTTTAATTAGACAATTAGACGACAGTTAGACAGACGACAACTCACGTGAATCAGAGCCGTCGGCGATAAGTCTATAACCGGAGAAGCGTTTCGCTGATTGCGCGCCAAATGCTCGAAAATAGCGCCGTATTCCTCGTGAATGCGTTGCATTTCGTTGATGTGTTCGGCGACTGAAAGACAACGGAATTAAACGACAGAAGAGACGACAAAAGAGACGACAAAAGAGACGACAAACCCTTTTCTACAGATTTGAGCGCTTCCGACAGTTTGTGGCCTTCTTGAGACTCTTTGGCACAAAAGCTCTTCATTTGTGACAAAAGGAGAGGATATTTGAGAACTCTTTGAATCGGTTTTATTAAATAGCTTTCAAGACTTTGTGCCAATTGTCCGGAAGAGCGTCTCGAAAGCCATTCTTTCAATTGAAGACTTTGCGGACTTTTCTCATCCGATAAGAGCTTCACTGCTCGCGAATGAGAGGCGCAGAACGTCGAGTACTGGCGGAAAGCCTGCGAACACGAGACGAAGAGATCAGCGATCGCACAGACGTCAAGTTGCGGCGCGTCGTTTTCGACGATCGCTTGTAATTCGCTTTTGAACTGCTTTTGGTTTTTGATTATCTCTTTTATGGCTCCGAAGAGAACTCTGATATCCGCCTGAGACAGAAGCGTCGTCTCGCGCGACAGTGGCTCCAAATAAGTGGACAACAGTTGTTCCAAAGACCGAACATAAGAGACTTCGGTGTCAATCAACTCTTTGACGACTTTCCGCATTTTGTCGCAACCCGTCGTCGGCTGTCGTTCTGTTCTCTCGAACTTAGAATTGTTCTGAAAGTGAATTAATTGCGAAAAAGAATTCGGTTTCGGAAGAAAAGAATCGACTTTTGGCACAATCAGGTGTTCCAACTGCTCAGAATTGATTAGTTGCGAATTCTGGTCGTTCGGCGGCGGCGGACAAACCAAAGACTCAATTAAGTCGTCGGTTGTCGTCGTCGTCGTCTCCATTGACGTGAAAGCGCTCTGAGAGTCGTCGCGCGCCGACCGAACCATCAGACAGAGCGTCAGTTCCTCCTGAAGAACTGATTCGACGAACATCATGTCCAAGTCGTGGACGAGAGCGCCGTTGATAACCACCAGTTCGTCGCTTCTGCGCAGTCCATGAGATCCAGCAATCGATTGACTGAAAGGACGACAGTTAACGACAGAAGACGACAGAAGGCATACCTTTCGACGCGCGACACATAAACACAAAGATCTTCTGAAATGAGTTCCGATTCAACGGAAAAACCGAACAAAACTTCATTGGAATCACGTGACAACTCGATTGTGAACAACGCTTTCGGAATTATTTCAAACGTTTTGGAAAAGTCGGCGCAAACGGCGAGACTCTGACCGCGACTCACGGCTTGTCCCGATTGGCTGACGAAATACTCGCGCCACTGAGAGGCCAACATATGTAATAAAAGCTGATCTGACGTCCAGTCGGACGACACTTGCAGTCGTCGTCGTTCTCCAGTAGTCGTCATCGAGACGTCAATTTCGATGCTTTTGTCGTCTTTAATGGTCAGCGACGACACGACGTCCTTCTCTTCGCTCTTCTGTCGCCTCAAAAGGCTTCCAACGAGAGACGGGTTTTTCGCGCAGTTGAAGGCGTGAAGAGAGGAAACTGTGAAGACTCCCAATCGGTTGAGTTGGGATTTGGTTCTTCTGTTGGTCAGAGACAGCAAAGTCTTCGGATTCGGCATTTCGTCCAAATTCTCGACTCTAAACACAAGCATTAGTCTTAGACGACAGGGACGACTACTCACGCGCTCAGATAGCACTTGAGGCGAAAGACTTCGACGCGGTTTCGCTCACACTTCTCCTCAGACGACATGACGGACGACACCAACGACTGGCGCTGCTTCTGGTCGTCGCCGACGCACGTCAGCAACAACTCGGTCTCGTGACGCGAACGACTCTCTGCCTCCACTGCGCGCTCCAGACGTCCGATCTCTTCAGACAAGACGTGACTTACGGCCGCTTTTCCCGAGTTTCTGGCCATTTGTGCTGCGCAGGCGCTGTGTATAGCAGCGATCCAGGCGTCACGTTCTAATAAACAAGGGGCGTCCAAAAGGTAAGCGTCGCCGAAAGCCGTCGACAAACAGAACACGTGATCTCTCTTCGGATGTTCGGGAATGCTTTGAACCAAACAGTTGTCGACGAAAATCAAGTGTTTGGGCGCCGCGTCTATGGAATGGCCGTCACGTGACTCACAATTATAGAACAAAAGAGTCGTTCCTTT
>JAQIWP010000481.1:0-25027 GCA_034695525.1 Euzetes globulus
GTTAAAGATCGATAACGCTAAGCAATAACCTCGAACATTCTAGAAAGGCAACTAATCTGTTAACGCTTAGGTTTTTTTCATAACGTATTCATAAACTTGTTATTCATATCGATATCTATTACTCTTTTCATATTTAATCATAAGATATCGTATATAAGACTAAGTTATTTCTATCGACAGTGCAGTCCGTGTCGAGAGTTCAGTCTCAATCGACAACGCATTCTGTGTTTTGAGACCAGTGCTAACGTTAGCCTATTCTAAAGCAGTTCCCGACTGACTTCTGTTCAGATCAGTCGCTTTTTCTTAATTGTTCTAATGTTAAGTCTATCATATCGATAGCGAGACCCTATTCCCTGATCATTGTTCGATCAGATGATATCTGAATCTCATTTTTGTATTTTGTTTAATAAAAGTTTTTAGAAACGAATCGTTTTTATTCGTGTTTTTATTTTTAACGTTAAGTTCTTATTAAAAGTGTTTTTATGATGAGTTCAGAAACGTTACCGATTTTAGTAATGGTAACGTCCGCCATGTTGGCGGTGGTGGAGGCGATAAGTAACGGAAGCGGAACTGACGGAAGGCCCACATCTGATGATCTGCCCCAGCCGTCCGTTCAGACCGGTTCTAAAACAGCCCTCAAAGCTCTCAAATGTTTTCTGAAATTCATATTTCAAACGGTCTTACATTTACTTTTGAATTTATCTACCAAATTCTATGAAAAATAAACTCATTCTATATATCTCATGAATAATTTCTTTTGAGATATGAATTTTAGTAAACAAGCTCATTCTTAATTAGTTTTAATGAACCTAAACTTTATATAAATCTTATTAAAGTATGCATCTTTTAAATCGTCTTAATTATACATTTCGGATTGAATTGTTACCACTGGCAGATAAATTTTCAGATTTAGAATAACCACAAGGTAAATTACCTATTAAAAGCCAATTAAAAATTTCAACTCTTTAATAATAAAAGAAGTACAGACACTAAAGTTTTGATTCATTAATAATTGACTATCCTCACCTGGTACTTTACATTTCGAATTACAAAATGGTTGATTGAAAATTGAAATGTTTATTTTATTTTGACTGATTGATTGCCACTTAGAGGTTATTATATTCCTAAATAACATAAACAAAAAAGTTTTCAAAAAAGGACTAATCGAGGGAAATGATTGTTTCCAAACAAATTGACTGCTAATTCGAGATATTCATTATTTTTTTATTTTGAATTAGTTTCGGGTAATGCGAACCATATTCGCCAAAAGTATAAATAAATATAAATTATAATGAAAATAATTTAAACAATGTTTTTGATTGATTCCAAAAATAATTTCTCGAATTCGGGTTCAGAGAATCGGTCGACACTTTCTCGAGATTTGAGGCGAATCGCATCCACAAGATTTTGGTCTAAATTAATGATTTTATGCAAAATTTGGGCGAATTGTTGCGAATCTGAGGCTAAAAAGCCAGTAATTCCGTCACTAATTATATCCATTTTGGGTCCGCCTGAGTTATGCGCTACAGTTATAAGTCCGGCGGCCAGACATTCGACTACACCGATACCAAAGTGTTCGTTAATCATTGTATGAAATCCAATACTGGACTCCTGAATAAGGCGTTTGAGTTGTTTGAAGGGAATGTTGAGTTGGAACTCCACTTTATTATCGATTCCCAAAGTCTGAGACAATTTTTTCAACTCTTCGACTCTGAGTTCATCTTCTTTGTTACGACAGCTTCCAATTATGACCAATTTTGCCGAATCAGATGACTGGCTCTCATCTGTTAACCGATCGACCAATTGTTTGAATGCCTTCAGTTGTAAGCTATGGTTCTTTTCGGGTCTGATTTGTCCGATCGATACGATCTGCAAATTGTTTTTGTTTTGGAGCGAAAGCTCTTTGAATTCATTAGTATTACAGGGAGGGTATACTCTGTTAGCCCTACACTTCCATATCTGTTGAATGTGTTGTTGAGTCCAACTCGAGTTAACCATAACTACATCTGCGGTCCGACCGATAACTCCATACAAATAAGCAAATAGTTTATAATAGATAAGTTTACCACTGGTTAAGAGTCGACTGTTGCTAATGAAGGATCTATTATTATAAGTGGTGACTGTGTTCGATACCATTGATAGCATGTCAGTACTGATGGTGGGGTAATGGACATAAGCTCCGACACGACTATTACCCAAATATTTGAAAACTGGGAAAATGAAGGCAAAGCCCATACTATCGATCAGAACATTAGGAACGCATTTATAAATGGCTTCAAATGCCAGTCCTATTGAACCCAAACTTTGGCCCAAAAGAGTAAAGAACGGATACAAATCGGATGAAATATAATGCCTTTTCGTTAAGTAAACGAAATTAATTGAAAAATTTAAGTCTATTTGAAAATTATTCTTCGCCTTCAATACAATGTCTTCGGGTTTGGCCTCAATGTCGCCTACAATTAAACATTTAATTAATGAGTAATTATGTTAAAAATGATTGTATGTCTAACCGGTATAGACAACAAAATGAGAGTTCGGGTACTTCTGTTGCAGAGCTCTGAGAGCCACCCAAAGAACTCGTTCGCCACCCCCTCCAGAGTTGCAGTACGGGTGGAAAAATGCAACGATTTTTGTATCATCCGTCAGACCATATTTGATCCGATATCGTCTGTCTCTCAGTTTAATTAAATATTTTAAAAACAAATAAATGAAAGCCAAAGGACTCAATAAAATTAATATGAATTTAAAGCTAAACATCATTTGAATTAAGGTCTGTTTTCATTCAATATTTAAAGGGATTTCATCACACATTTGGAGGGTTTGGTTGAGACCTGTATTCAGACTTTTAAATGCAATGACGTAAAAGTAAGGACAGTGTAAACATTGATTGAAGTTTGTCTTCAAATTACTTCTCAATTTCCAATCAATTAAATTAATTTTAAATCTCAATAGTCTGAGATCGCAAATAATCTCTTAGAGCATTGAATGTTATATTTTTTAATCAATACTTATTAGCATTTATGGTATAGCCATGAATTCGCTCGAAAATAATGTCTTTTATAATTTACTTTTGGTGAGAATCACATCAATAAGAGATAATTAATTGCAATTAAATTTCATACGACAGACAACATATCGGAAGAGATATAATGAGGCGACACAGAAATGTCACACAATTTGTGTTCCGATTAACCAAAGCTATGACTCGCATGTAATCAACGATAAGTTCATTAGCGCTCATATCCTCAAAAACTCGCCTCTCCTTAAAAGGTTAGTCTTATTTGTGACCAAACACTATATCTTAAAATATATGGATTAGTCATTTCGTGGCCGCAAACAATAAACACAATTTCGACGTTGAAATCGACGAACAGTGGCTCAAAGTGACCCGAGGTTTGTTATCATCTCTTCCACTGAAGTCAAACTATTTGTTAATAGGTTTTGGAGATCAGAACTATGAGACGATTCGGATATTGAGTGAAGAAATCGCTTACAATAGCGTAAGTCTATACCAAAGTGATTACTGAATTGAGTTAAGATTGTTGTGAACAGCAAAACAAAGACTACCGAATACTTCTTTGCGAAAACCCGTTAATCAATTCGATTAACAGAAAATTGAATTACAAGTCGAAGAACTCAATCACTCAAAAGACGTCTTTGATTACATTTGATGAGTAAGTCATAGACTTCAATATAAGAGTAAATGTTTTAATAGCAGTCAAATATTCAATCCCTGGTAAAAGTTGTCGAATATTTTTACGGAAAATTTCTGTCAATTTGAGTGATTGGTTGAAGTCAAGAGTAGACAAATTGATGTCCACTTATATTGTTTTACCCAATTATATCGAAGACGCGGCCAACAGAATAAAGCCAATAATCGATTCAGGAATTCAAGTATTTCTCTGTTTTTCTCTTTATTTGTCTGAAAACTAAAGTTATTTATTTAATTGAAAAGAGTTTCAGAAGTGTTGCTCTTCTGCCAGAATTGGCCAAAACTGACTCGTATTTGGAGTCTGCGATCGAAAGGTTTGTTTTGTTTTTAAACTAATTTTGATTTTTCATTTGAACATTCAATTCATTAGTTACGTAATCGGTTTAACTGATCCCAAGCTGTTGACTGCAATCAATAGTCGATACGAAAGAGAAGACAAATCACTTTATAATAAATTCGTTGAATTGAATAAAAGAGACATAAATCCGGTCGACTTCGGCGCTCAAAAGGCTTTTGAAAGTTTTACAATTAATGCCATAATTATCGAAGAGTTGTCTCAAATCGAGAAGAAGACAACACCTCTCGAAAAATTATTTTGTTTGCGAAAGACATTGGATTTGGTCAGCGAACAGATGACTAATTCTGTCAAAAGAAAATACTATCCTTTAGGAGGAAAGACTGATCCAATCTGTATTATGTCAGATGACTTAATTGCAACCGTTATCTGTGTCTTGACTGCAGTCAAACCCAAACGATTTGAGAGTGAAATCAATTTCATTCAGACCTTTAGTTGGAATTTACCTCAAAATAATGAATTCGGATATTCTTTAGTGACGTTCGAAGTCGTCAAAGAGTTTATCAAAACTTATAATTTAAATCAAAACAATTTGGATAAATGTTTTAAAAATGAGGTCAAAAAAGAAGAAAATCGAGACATCGGTGGCAATCATTCAACCAGTTTTTCGCCCTTTGATAGAGAATTGGAAAAGATTTCAAAAATGATCGACAAATCAAATATAAGCTTAGATTCAAATCAATGCCAATCTCTTAAAAAGCAAACAAATGAAGATTTGGGGTAAATATCGCTTAACTGATGGCCAATACTTATACGAAAATCCAGAACTCCAAACATTTTGAACTGACTAAATTATGGTTGCCTATGGTTGCCGCTTTTCCAACAATTAACTAAACTTTAGTTACCAAAGAAAAAATTGCATGTTTAAAAAATAACTATCGTTTCACTTGAATAGTCAGTTGCAAATTATTTGGATCCTGGCTACTTTGATTCAAAATAAAGATAGTCTTTACACTATAGAGTAAATCAATTGAATGATAGGATGGGATTAGAAGTGAAGTGAATTGGCCCTCAGTATTAAACAAACTCATTTTTATCAATTCTTTAATCAAATAATTAATTATCTTTCAGAGAATTTTTGGGTTCTTTAAGTCAAAACAGCTTTTCTGTTGGATTTGGAAAACAATTTTAATAATTTATTGTCATTTTTTATTTAAGAAATAATTGAAAACTAAATAACATAACTGTCTTTTCTTTGGAAATATCTCATCTGTGCCTCAGTATAGGTCTCTCCAACTGTTCTTTTTGTAAATATTTTCAATAAAAGTTCTCTTTTATCTAATTTTGGAATTTTATTCGAATCTTCTTTTGAAGAATCTTCGTTTTTGACCTCTTCATTGTCCTTCAGATCAGAGCTGATCTCTTGTTTTGAGTCCAAACTATTATTAATTGGGTTTTCGTCATTTAAATGGCTATCCTCGCTATCGCTGTGAAGGGGTTCCTTGTCTTTTCTGGCGATAGTCTCATCTAACGCCTGTATTTCTGAGTTCTCCACTTTTATATCTTTTCTTTGAAGCGATTCATCTGAAGATTCTTCTGAAGAACTCGTTCTTCTTCTTCTAAACTGTCGATTTGTTTTTGACTTGACTTTAGATTTGGGAATCTCTTCGTTGGAAGAGCTGATCTCTGCAGGAACTGATTGAACGACTGTTTCTGTTTCTTTCTTTTGTGAAGAGATGTCGTTATTAAGAAGATGGCGATAAAAACCGGACAAATCTTTTTGTTTCTTCACATCCAATAATTCTGTGGACAAAATTACAATGAATTGAAGAAAAGTAAGTTAAAAGAAGTGATACCTTCGATGGCCTGTTCTCTTCTGTCGCGTTCGTCTGCATCTCTCATTTCGTTGAGCTTTTCTTTGTAAGCATTGGTGACAAACTCTTCCTTGTCTTCAAACTGATTCCCTTCATTTTCCCTCTCCTTTTGAATCTTCCGTTCAATTCTTCTCTCGTTTTCTTTTTTTCTATTTTCGGAGAATTTCAATAAATTGTTTATATATTTCGGTTTCGGTTTTTCTTTCGTTTCGGAATCGATGGCAACAATCGATTCCTTTTGAGACTTCAAGTCCTCATAAATAGAGTCATATTCAAAGACATTCGGATCTTCAGTTAGTGCTCGACTGATGTCTAATTGAGTTTGCCTTCGAATACCTGAAGAAGTGCTAACTTTCTTCGATTGGCTCTAAATGTATATTAAAACAATTACTTGTCATTAAAAGTTTGAAATCAGTGGTCAAAACCTGTAACTCTTCGTCGGAATCGCTTTCAAAAATATTTTTCTTGAGAGCTGTTTTTGGTTTATCTGTCTTTGAGAGACGGATCAGACCATACCTAAACATCGATAAGTTATCGTTAACTGCAAACAATTGGAACAAATACTCACTTCTTTTCTTCCATATCTTGAGATTTATCTGAAAACTAAATCAATAAATAATTTTATGGAAAATTTATTCAAAAATATTGGAAATGCTTGACAAATTGTTTAATGAATACAATTCATAGAAAACGTAAACATTTTAATTGACTTTTAAACCCTTAGAATAAAGACTTAGTTTAAGGCTTAAGGTTTTAGAAACACTCGTTTTCTCTCATTTTTGAACATAACTTATGAGCAAAATGGCTAAAAGCAATTATTGCTAAAAGAATCATTAGACGCTTTTTAGAGGGTGTGGCTTATAGCTTTCTACTCACTAAAACTTAATGAGTAGAAAGCAATAAGCCGCACCCTCTAAAAGTCGTCTAATGATTGCCTGAGTAATATGTAAGGCTTGATGACGCCGTCTGTCGTCAGACTTGAGTTGACCTTCACTTTAAACCCTTGAATCGATTGGTTGGAGTTTCGCCTGAAGTCACCGAATTGTCATTTAATTGCCATTAAATTGTCATTAAATTGTTGCTTAATTAGTAATTTAAACAAATTTAAAAACAAAATGTTTGTTAATTCAGCCAAACGTTTATCGCAAATAACTTTAAAAAATTCGCGGACTTTCAGTACATCCAAAAAGGTTTGATTTAATTGCAATCTCTTTGACATTGAACTTGATTTCAACCAATTTATTAATTAAATTGACTAAAAGTATCGATAAATGGAAGACATTGTCTCTGAAACTTAATTTTGAAAACAGGTTGAGTCGAAAGTAACAGTTTTGGGGGCTTCGGGTGGAATCGGACAGCCCTTATCCCTTCTCCTAAAGCAAAGTCCATTAGTATCGGATTTGAGTCTTTACGACATCGCCCACACACCCGGAGTGGCTGCAGATCTCAGTCATATCAACACAAGAGCTAAAGTCAGTGGTTATGTTGGCGCAGAACAGCTCAAGTCAGCCCTCGAAGGCGCTCAAGTCGTTGTGATTCCCGCCGGCGTTCCTCGAAAGCCAGGAATGACTCGGGACGACCTCTTCAACACGAACGCATCCATTGTCAGAGACTTGACAGACGCGGCCGCAAAATACTGTCCTAAAGCTATGATCGCTATTATTTCAAATCCGGTCAACTCAACGGTTCCAATCGCTTCCGAAATATTCAAGAAGAATGGAGTCTATGATCCGAAGCGCATCTTCGGAGTGACCACTTTGGATGTGGTTCGGGCCAACACTTTCATCGCTGAAGCCAAAGGCTTGGACCCGAATAAATTGAATATTCCGGTGATTGGAGGTCACGCCGGTATTACTATTATTCCTCTGATTTCCCGATGCACTCCTTCGGTGTCGTTCCCCGACGACAAACTCGACGCTCTGACCAAACGAATTCAAGACGCTGGCACTGAAGTGGTTAAAGCAAAGGCAGGAACGGTAAGAAAATGACAATATTTCTACAAATTGTTCATTACGGTTGACATTTAGGGTTCGGCCACTCTGTCGATGGCGTTCGCCGGCGCCCGCTTTGCTGTCTCTGTGAGTATTTCATTCAATATTTTCAACTAAAATAATGACATAAATCTAAACATTTGAAAGCTTTTGGAAGCGCTTAACGGCAAAGAAGTGATTGAATGCGCTTTTGTCAAGTCTGATGTCACCGAAGCTTCTTATTTCTCAACTCCCTTAGTCTTAGGGGTAAACCATTGACTTAATGACTGATTTTCAATAAACTAATCTTTTTTGAATTGATTACAGAAAAATGGCGTCGAAAAGAACTTGGGTTTAGGAAAACTGTCGGCTTATGAACAGAATTTGGTGAACAGTGCCATCAAAGAATTGCAGAGTAGTATAAAGAAAGGCGAAGATTTCGCCAATAAATAGACTTGCATTTGAAATTAGAATAGACTTTATGTCCATTTGACGAATGTCTTCGAATTGTCAATAAATCATGGATTAGAACACATTTGTATTCAATAATAGTTTTAATCGTAAAAAAGTGATACAATCGATGTATGAATGGATGAATGATTGAATGGATGAGCAAATTGAGTGGAATTTGTAATTTGAATCCACAGTATTAAGACATAAACCCATTCATAGCTTACATTACAGACCAAACATTAATCCCATTAAAGATATGATAATCAAAACCAATACTAATGTTTGAGTCATTAATATACTCATAATTAGAAGACAAAGTCTGTGGCAGTGGTTAGGCTTTGTTGCTGAAGAGCTCTAAACCAGTCTCTTTACATCAATTAACTAAATATTAAATATATTCATAACAATTGATTAGCGCTAAGTATAAGACAACTCTTAACTTCAGTACACTTTCTGAAAGTCTATCTGATGTTTAATAAAATCAGAATCAATTAATGAGAAATATGGACAGAATTGTGAGGCACAGAATACAAGTGCTGTCGATATTGTCATTTCATAGCGAAAACAATTGAAGGGAAGGACAAACACATCGATTGAAGGGACAGACGATTGGATACATTGATTCTTATAAAAGTGATGACAAAATACAATGAGTTTTGTAGAAAACATTTGAAATGAGTTTAAATTAGAAAATGATTCGATTGTTGTTATTGTATGGACGAAGAGATGAGTGACAATCAATGAATGACTATTCAATAAGAGATCTGTGCATATGATTGCAATCGTAATGCAAGAGGTCTGGTATGTCGTATGTCTGCTAAAAGATGAGTCCAACAGATAAGATCTGTTTGTTTTGAGGCACATATCGATAGCGATTTCTGCAAACTATAACTCAATCCATGACTAAAACTGGAATATCTTTGGGAAAAACTTTCGGTCACTTTATGGCAAAAAAAAGTCAAACTCTCCTCAAATAAATTTGGTCTCAAATAAGACTGCAATCGATGGCAATCAATGATTCGATTCTGCAGTCATTAAGTGAGAGATCAGATGAGCTGTCATTCAAAAACTAATCACAATTTGAATGGCTTTAAATCAAAATATGAATAAATAGCTTTCCTATTGTTTTAAATTAAAGTAAATAAAAAGAAATGATTTGTAGGAATACTCAATACTAATGAGTCATCACTTGATTCAGAGGTAAAACTATTTACAACTAAATTAGAATCCATAGGATTTTCATTATTCACTAATTCATTGCATTTTTTGTTGCAAAAACCCATTCATTTTGGTTTCATTTTAAGTGAATCTCTATTTAAATTAAAATTAAAAGTTATTGAATGCTGTAAACGATCCGTCCTTTGGCTCAACCATTTTAACACAACTGAGTACCAAATGCAGAGAATCAGTGGACAGATGGGTTTGCAGCCGTCGTTCCCAAGTAATTGTTGAATACTAGTAAAATAGGGGTCATTCCCAACAATGTGGAGAAGGAGGCAGTTCTGATGGATGAGCAACTGTTGAACTATGGAGTCAATAATCAAATGGTTTAATAAAAAGCCACATAAAAAGGGTTTCACCTGGCAAAACTTTTGAACGCAGCCGAATGTGGATTGATACAGAGGGGCACCCTATTTGAAAGGGAACACTTCTCGAGTATTGATTTATGCAATCGTTCTGAAAATCATTTTATAAAACAATTAATAAACATTTAATGAGAAATAAAATGAACAGACCTTTGACCAAATGAACTGAAGACAGTTCTCTTTCAAAGCTATAGTCAAAGTTTGTCGGAGCCATTGGTTCCAAATCAGAGACGTATCGCCGACTTGAGCCTACATTATGACAACACCGACACATGCAAGAGTGATACCGAAGCCTTCCTTCTTCCAAATAGGGATGACTCAAAGCATTGGTACAATTGATTCTCTTATCCTAAACAAAAGATTAGAAATTATTAGTCTAACGATTAGTCATTTGATGACTGACCGGATTGAAGACCAACATCTGGCACAAGAGATGTACGGCCTCGTGATTTGCCTGAGACGACAGACTATACAAGGAGGCTAAGGAGGGTGTTTTGCACGGTCTCCTCTGCATATGTATTCGAGCGCCTTCACATGCATAACGCGTGTCTTCTGGTTCAGGTGTACCCAAGAGATCGGTTATCAGTTCCAACTAAACAGAAGGAAAGCAATCAGAATATTTAATCGAATGGGATGTGTGGCACCTGTTGTATTGGTGTCTGCGCCTGAAATAATATTCTTCGACCCAACAGTTCGGCAAAAATACAACCGACGGACCAAATATCGATGGATGAGGTGTAATGTCGAGCGCCCATCAATAGTTCTGGAGCTCTGTAATACTGAGTGACCACTTCCTGAGTCATCAACTTTGAAGCATCGGTTTCGTCGACTCGCGCTAAACCGAAATCACAGATCTATCGACACAATAATAGTTAGAAGAGTCATAGGGGACAGACCAAGACGTCTTACCTTGAGCAGACAGTTACTGTTGACCAACAAATTTCCAGGTTTTATGTCTCTGTGCAAAATTCGCGCCGAATGAAGATATTTAAGTCCTCTGAGGATCTGATAGAGAAATACTTTGACGTGATCTGAGGTCAAGGGTTGGGACGAGACTATGATCTTATGTAAATCGCTTTGCATTAACTCTGTTATCACATAACTGTGAGAGAAAATCAATTAATAAATGGATGGATGACTAGATTTAATGAGTTTATACATCTCTTGGAAGAAGTCAATGTGTGGCGGTTGCAATATATCCAGTGCTGACAGAACCTAAAGCCAAATATGCAGACAAAGGGAGAGTTGAGAGTTATCTCTGGAAAAGAGGTCTAAAAATATATACGTTTTCGTGTTTGAAAAAGCAAAGCATTTTGATTTCCCGATAGACTCGTTTACTGGACACCAAGTTCTGGAAGACATTGGGCATTTTCTTTAACGCAACTCTCTTGCCATCACGCGGATCAGTTACCGACCTGAACAGGAAAAGAAGTTTTAGTGTTTACCCAATTACTCAAATATTTATATTTTGTGCTTAAAAGGCATTCAAGTTTCTAAATGTTGCAAACATTAGTCTTATATGAGTACAGATACGATACAAACGAGTGGTATTTCCTAACCTAAATCAACTGAAATAGGGGTTAGTGGAACAGCCCATACCTCAATCGCTAACCTAATCATTAAATTTTAGTGCAATGCGTTAATGAGCAACGATTTTCTGATACATTTTCAACTCATAAACTTAACAATCGGACGGTTCGATAGTTGAGATTCAATAAGAATCAACTCAACCATCAGTTTTATTGCCGCAAATATTATCCATAAAACAAAAAACAATTCGAGACATGTTTTGATCAAAAATTCAAACTTAAAAATCAGAAAATTTATGATTGAATTTTGAATTTAAAATTTAGTGATAATCAATAGATTATAATTAATAAGTCTTGAATTAAAATGTCGGTGCAAATTCCATGTAGTGCTGTTCTCTAACTCAGAATTAAAACAGATTTGTGACACTAATCAGTGACCCATATATTCGCTCAAAATGACAATCAAATCATTTATCGAAATAATAATTAAATATTGAAATTCGTTAAAATGTTCGGTCAAAACGACAGGCCTTCGCTTTGAAACCAATTTTCAGACAAATGCAAAATTTATGGAAAAATCAGAACTGAATTGTCATCTATTTTGAAATCAATTAAAATTTCTAAGACTAATATCGCTGGAAAAGTGCAAAAGCTTTGTTTCTCTCCATTTAAAAATAATAATTGGTTACAATGACTATTCAAAAACATTAATTACTTAAATTCAATGATAAATGACTCAAACAATCGATTAAATTAAGAGCTCTTCTAATATTAAATCTATTGAAGAACATTGCTGTCAAACGGGATATTGCCTTCAAATGATTAAAATTAGAGGAATGGCTTCAATAGAGTATTAGTTTTTAAAATTTTAAGCGAAAATCCTTAATTTCCTCGATCAAAATAGAATTTTTAAACAATAAATATCTTTAAAGTAAATTCTATAAATAGAGGCTCAGAATTAAGGATCCAAAAGATGAAAAAATGATGGCTTCAAATCTGATTTGTACTTATGATAAAAGTTTATTCAATTGAGTAAAACTGTATCCACTGACACAATATTGAAAAGTGCAAGTTCAATAATTAAAATGTTGCTAAAAATATTGATGAAATGTGAATTGTGTTAAACTGACGGCATATTTAACTGATTTTTGAATTCAACTGAAAGAGTGGTCTGGAATGTACTCAAAACTGAATCAAAAATATATATATAAATCAAGTCTTCAAAGGCCTGTATTTTCTAATTATCGATATTTAATTATAGTTTGCAAATGAGGACGACTCACATTTGACTCGCATATAAGAGAGGACTCAATTATTTAAGAATGAAATACTTTTGCAAATATAGGTTTCGCTCAAAAATTCCAAACAAAACAGTTTTTAGACATTTCATATAAAAAAACTGACAAGATTAAAATCCAAAGAATCTACACCAACTTATAGTCTAAGATTAGTAAAATCTTAGACTGTCGGCTAATAACTAAACAAAAGGCCTGGTCTCAAATGGTTCTAAAATGAAAGAGTGCCTGGACTCCATAATGAATCATTCAACGATTGCATTCAAACTATTTATTTAAATTTTGATATATATTTTGTCGAATAATGGCGTCAATTGGAAAACCATTTGTTGTAAAGTTGAGTGAATCGTAGAAAATATTTTCGCATAAATGAAATAAATGTTTGTCCAAAAGAAATGCTTATTTGTGTTAAAGAAACGAATCATTTGAGGGGTTGTTGAGAGTATAAGCATTTCCTGCAAGACTGCCCCTTAACTTAAAGAATGTCCACTGGTTTGGACTCAAACTTATAGATTAACAAAAAGTTTTTGGCACAGACATAGTAGGTTCAGTGCATAGGGCAGTGCAGAATAAGGAGAATAAGCCTGTCTTATGGGGAGCAGGTGTTAGACACTGTACAACTTGTCGATCCATTTTCAGCCACTTTGGCCTCCCTTTCATTCACAACAGAAAAACTTTTAGGTTTTGGCTCAGAATGAAAAACAAAAATTCGACTCAATTTTGGATAAAAGTTTTAAAATAATTTATTAAAAATTATTCGTCGAATGAGTTTAACTCACAATTACATTGAGTTCTGATTTTCCCCTAAAAACGATTGCAATTCAAACCTAAAATTATTGGATTTCGAAATTCAACGACAAATAGAATTAAATTGAAGTCAAATAACATAAGTTGGAAAAGGAGGACAAGAATTGGATATTTTTAGGAATATTGATAATTGCGATCTCATTGTATGCAATCATAAGACACAGAACGAGTCGATCTGTGTCTCAAACGATTGACTCGATTTGTTAATTGCATTGAATAGGACTTTGAAACTATCGATTGATAGAAATGCAAACAATATATTCAATAATCGAAGAGAAACTGAATCGATGGCCACAAACCATAAGAAAAGGATCGGAGGTTCAGTAGAAGGCAATAGAGTTGAGTCGAACAAAGACTTTAAACTGGATTTTGAGCTCTACTCAAACCACTGGTGATTGCAGTGATTGGAGGCATCGACTCAACCATTGCCACAAAACTATACTCTTCTCTATTAGACTAACATTTAAGAGAATAAAAGAACAATTGACTACAAACCAGACCACTCCGAAGGCTCCGTAACCAATAGGTCTGTCGGGTTGGATGTCCTGAATGTTGACCGAATTATTTGTTGAATAGAAGGGCTGAGCGGCCGCTAAGATTGCGTTGTGTTGAACTGAATGGACTGATCCCAGCGACGAGTTGTGCGAAGAACTGATGTGAGATGAATGGGACGCAGAAGAATGTCTATTGTTTGCACTCATGGCCACACTTGTACCGGACCGACACGTCGGGTGCGGCCCAACCACTGCCATCACACCTGTGACCAGCACTCGGCCAATCGACTAACGATCAGAGCATGCGATCAGTGGTCAGCGGTGGCAACAGAACTACAAACAGACTTTTGTGATAATAGTCTTTATGTGAGACAAGTCATTGTCACTTATGATAGGCGTAAGGCGTCGGCCATCGCTTCCACTCTCAACACAATGAAGACTATGAGCTCAGACTCAGTCAACGCAAATCAATGCTCAACACAAACACAGAGTCCAACCCAACCAATCATTATTGCCATCAATTACATGCACTTCTTCATAACTTATTACCCTCTTGTCATACGTATGCCATCCCTTGCACTACTATTTCAGGCCATAATATTGCCAAACATTTATTCTCCATTTCTGCGTTACTTATGTATAGAAGTCTAAGTCAGACGCAAACTCTGTGTTCAGGACTTTGACACACAAATAACGTAATCAAAGTTTAATACACTTTTAGTTGATGTGAAGCTATGCCTCAAAAGTTGATTAGACTCTCGTTTGTGTCGCTTTTTAGTCACAACTTTACTTTTTTCTCACTAAACTTCAGCCAATTTAAGATCACATTCCACTAATATTACAACAATTGATTGATTTATTGCTAAATAGTTAACTCATTTGATTATTCTCGTCAATAGCTGTGAATCGCATTTTCAGTCTAATTATAATGAGGCAAATTGATTGGCATTTGGACATTCTTTATCATTTTCTTTTATGAGCAATCGACTCGTTATTTTTCCGCTTCATTTAAAGAATTATCGGTGAAATTCATTTGTCAACAGATAACAAGCTGTCATCCTTTTTACTAAAATTTGAATTTTTTTTGAATTTTGAATTCCACCCTGGATAAATTCCCCACTTCGCATGTCAGCTATTTTTACACCATTCTGTTCCTTATTTTAAGGAATTTGGTTTTTAAACAGGAATAAGAGACTAATCAAGCTAATTTATGCTTAAAATTTTCGGTAGTAAACCGATTTAAGAATAAAAAGGCCGATTCTGGTCGACATTTGATCTGTCTCTGAAGTCAAGTCCTTTATGAAGTCTCCTTACCCTATGAAGTGGAGCTTGCTGATTTCTGCTACAAACCTAATTCATTTTAAACGAATAAAAGATTAAGATTAGATGTTAGATGAGATATAGATTTATTCCAATTCATAATTAAAAGCTTACATTACAATCATTGGTAATCATTATATAATGTAATCATTAAATTTTAAAGTAATAACTTATTACTAATAAGTTATTAATATGACTAGAGTTGGTCAATAGGGGCTGTATTTCGTTTCCCCCGTAAACTGAAAATACCCTTACCCCCTCCCCCGTAGCTCCGGCGAGCGAATCGAGCCAGAAATCTTTTGTGTAAATTTTAGAATTTTTGGTAATATCTGTCAAAAATCAGGCATTTTATTCTTTATTTTAATGAATTTAGCCTTTAAACTTGCAGAATAGCCTAATTATGCTTAATTGAGCTAATTTAGGCTTAAGAACACCGGAAATATGGCAGTTTCTGGCGCTATTTTGTCTGCCATTTCACCCTCCTCCATACCACCCATCACCACTTTTGATAAAATACCCCCCCACATACCCCCCCTAAAAAATTTTGATTGGTCATGAGCAACTATACAATGTACAATGTAAGTAGTGTAGCAACAAAAAACAAAATAAAAGATCCTTTAAAAGATCACTTAGAATGTGCCAATATTTTCAAGTCTCTTTAGTAACTTTCAACTTTTAGTTTAAGTTTAATTTTAGCAAGTTTAATAAAAAAATGGTTTATTTCCAAATTTTCATTTATATAATGAATATTACATTGAATGGAATAAAAATCAAGAAACAGTTGTTCTGGTATTCGAATGGAGCAAAAGTGAAGCTAAAAACTAACATAAATCACCATTGAGAAGATGTACCTGAGTGAAAGCCAGGTAGCATTGATTCATTGTAAATGGCATACAAGTTGTTAAATAACAAATTAAAGGCCGATTCGTCGTCACTCCTATTTGCAATCACTATCCAACCAGTGATTAATATCTATGTTTTAATGGTTTTGACGAAACATTCTCCAAGAGTTCCATTCAATACGTACTCAACATTTGAATCAGTTCTCTCTTAAATATTATCAAAACTTTCGAAAAAACTTTAAATTGATTTTTAATAGATATTTTATTTTTCTATTAATAAACAAATATTAATAAATTTAGTGATCAATCACCTGTTTATTTAGTTTCATTAACAATTAATTTTGAAAGAGTTGTGAGAAACCGTTTGATTCGAATTGTTTTAATAACTTATAAAATTGTTTAAAGAAATGGATAGTAATGTTGTTCTAAGACTAGAATCTAATATAAAACCTAAGAGTCGTTTGTGGTTAACTGTTTTAAAAAGATCAAGCAAACTATTGTATGCTATTGTCGTACCCATCGCTTTGTTACCAATTATTATCAATGACCCGGATAAAGTGAGTTAATATCGGAATTTAATATTTAAAATTAGTCGATGTTCTCAATTTAATGATCAATTCAGCGTTTAATTTTGAACTATTAAAAAATGCATGCTCAACTTGATATAAATAAATGTCATAAACTGATGAATGCTTTAAATGGAATTTTGTTTTCATGCGATTGAAAACATCTTGTTGCATTTGAATAATTGAAATCAGCATCAATTATTTCGATTTCTAGTTATTGATTTCCATTGAATTTTAAACTATTCTGTATACTTAGTAAATGTGTATTTGATTAAATCAGAATAAAATTCATCTTGCAGTTGCAATTTGCAAAACAGAACCGAAAATTGATCCCTAGTTTTGGATTGTTTTGTTAGTTTTATGCACTTTTAGCAAAGTTGTAAATTTTATTGACTATTAGTTGTAAAGGAAATAACTTTCGAAAAATTTGTTCTATATTTTCAATTATCAGAAAATGTATTTTTTATTACATTTAAACAGAAGTGGCCAATAAGAGGCTGTATTTCGTTTTCCCTCGTAAACTGAAAATACCCTCCTACCCTCCCCCCCCCGCTGCTCCAGCAAGCGAAGCGAGCCCGCCATTTTTTGGTAAATTAAAAAAAATTTTGGTAATGTCGGCCAAAAATCAGACATTTAATAGACGTGTTATAAAACTTTTAAATTAAATAATTATATTAATATAAGCATTGAATTACCCTTCTCATTATGACTTTGAATACTAACCAGGGATGGTTAAAGGAAGCAATTTCATGGGGAGAATCTAGGAAAGAATATTTTCCAGGACCACAAGCCATTAGCGGCCGATTTCTTTAAAAAAAAGCTCATTTCCCCTGAATTTAATCAAAAATTAGCTTATTTAGGCTGTTTTCAAGTTTTAAAGCTATTCCTTAAAATATAGGGCAAAATGGCAGATGTTTTCCGCCACCATATGTAAAAATGTCTTATTTTTGGCCGACATTTTTCCAAAAACCCTAAAATTTACCCACCAAAAAAAATGGCCGGCTCATTTTACTCGCTGGTGACTCGAAGGGAATAGAAGGTGCTTTCAGTTTAGGTGGTGAAACAAAATACAGCCCCCTATTGGCCACCTCTGATCGATAATTAAAGCCTTTTACTATAAACTAGGAGAGAGAAAACAATAAATAGTATTTTGCATAATTGCATATTCAATCAGTTATCGGATAAACTTATGTTTTATAGGAGTAATAAACTTGAAATTCAAAGAAAAGTTTAGACTCGTGAGTGAAAAACTTTTATGATTGAGTTAAATCATAGTGCACATTGGTAATTGACCTTTTCTTCTTATCTGTTTGCTTGTAAATATTCGCTGTAGATATCCTCTCTTCGACACAAACAATCGAAATAAGACATTGACAATTTACAAGGGATAATTAACTATCACCATTTGGTCATTGAATGTCTGTACACTTTTTAAAATCATTATAACTTATGATTTATAGCTGCATAAAGTTTTAAAAGAAATTAAGCTATTAGCTCAGGGTAACCAAGCTCCTCGCCATTAGGCTAGGTGGTTTTCAATATTTTTCGAAGAAAGAGGGTGATCTGATTTCCTTGGCTAACTCTTTATTAGCTTGATCATTTCACAAATTTAATAAATAATGCTTTTCAAGTAATAAATCATTACTTTTATTGAAATATCAATTTTTATTTTCTAATAAATAGTATAATCTTTTTTAATGGGACGGCTTAGAAAAATCGATGCGCTTATGTCCTGCTACTTATGGCTCTGTATTGGATGGTGGAACCGATCAGTCTATACGCCACAGCTTTGATTCCGGTCGCACTTTTCCCATTACTTGAAATTTTAAGGTAAATTTAAGACAAAACGAAAAGAAATGTATTAATAAATTGAATGATTGCCAGCACTAAAGAAGTCTGTGCGCCGTATATGAAGGTTAGTTTCTAATATTGTTTATTAGGTTTGTCATAACCTGTTCCGCTAATCACCTAAATATCAAGAATGAAATCAAAGCTTATATTTGTCTTCATTTTTATTCAAAACTCATTTGTTCTGAAAGATGACCAAAACTTTAAATAATTTCTGACTCTTTTTATTATTAAAAGTCAACAAATATGATGTTTTTCGGAGGACTACTGATGGCCATCGCTATAGAGAACTGCAACTTGCACAAAAGAGTTGCTCTCAAAGTTCTTCTTATAATCGGAACGAGTGTTAGAAGGTACTAGCATTTAATTAATAATCTATATACAGTCAGATCTATATAATTTGACCATGTCGAAACCAGGATTTTAGGTGTGTTAAATTATAGAATGTGAAGTTATACAGATCTGACCGTATTTGTGAAAGATTCAAATCTTTTATTTTATAATCAAACTTGTTCAATCTTGTTTGTCCAAACAATGGTAGGACAGAACCAAAAGAGACGCATCGAGGAAAGTGCACTAATTTCGACTAAATTTGTTTTAATTTTCGATTTTCCCAAACAAACAAAAAACTCTTAAGAAAGTTTAATGAAACAAAACATTTCAGTCTTTATTATAAATTATTATTATAGTAATGGTTAGTCCTTCTAAATCAAAATTGTTTTGTTAACCACTTTTAGAATTTAAACACATTTTAGTTCAAAAAAATCAAAGGGCCTCCAATTTTTTGTCCAATTTTGTACAAAGAAGAGGGCTGTCACCGAAAGTACGATCCTAAGTCGAGGACTCTACCCTTGAAAATTAGTCATTTTTTCAGTGCTTTTTGCTATTGTTTTCATTTTGAATCAGAATTTAGCCATGAAAAATCAATAATATCCTAATTAGAAACTAAGTTATGTTTGAAATTACCGGAAATACGGTTATGTAAGAAAAAATGGTCCTTTCCGGTCGCCATTTCCCTTCACCATTTTTTATTTGACCTCTTAAAGTAGAGCAGCTTGCTCATCCCTGATTGTGATTGCAATCAGTTTCAATGTAGATGATTCCATATAAAAATTATTCTGACTAAATAAAGTCCAAGCAATAAAATGTTTCTGAATTTAAAACATTAATACCCCAAACATAAGGTAACAGACTTTAAAATCGACTTTTCAAAGGTGGCCACAGATTTGACCAGGCATGTGCAAGAGGGGATTTTCGGAAATATCCCCCCTAGACCGAGATTTGGTGATTTATCCCCCTAGGTTTGAAAAAATTGTCCCATAATAGCGTAGAGAAACTGACTCCCCTCCAAAATTTCAAATTTTTAGTAATGGCGGCCAAAAAGTCGGCCATTTTGTTTTTATTTTAATAAATTTAGCTTGAATAACGTAATAATGTAACTTGAATATTAACTGAATTGTGGCATAATTAAGCTAATAAACGCTTTAAATTACCGGAATTCAGCGTATTTAAAAACAAAATGGCGGCTTCCGGCCACCATTTTTGAAATATACCCCCTATATCCCCTCCTTAGATTTTGGTCTGAGGCATCCCCCTATATCCCCTTAGGGTCACGGACCTTGCACATGTCTGGATTTGACCCTAAAACAAAGCCTGGTACCACAACTGACTATTATCTAGAATATGTCCTTATTATTTTCAGTTTATGGGGGAAACTAAAATACAGCCTCCTATTGGCCATCTCTGTCCTAGGTTAAGAAAATATTAATTTTGTTGTTATCTGTCTAAAATAAAACAAGACAAATTAGACAATTTATTGCAAATTTTGGAAATTTCCTCATTTCAAAACGATTTAAATTGGAATGAGTCCGTTTTGAATTTGATGCAGAAAAAGTTGATTAAGCATATGTCTAGCAGACTTTAGAAGCAATATTTCCATTTGAATGTAATCTTGACCATCTCTAAATTAAAATATTGTTCCATTTTGTCACAGATTTTGATAGCTTGAAATGCTTTCAATGAATATAAATTATAATTACCGTATTCCCTTACATTGTGCGGCATTCCGGTATAAGTTGACCATTTTCTTTAAAAAGGCTTTATGGTGTCTACTTGTATGCCGGTATAAAGTAAGGGAAATATTTTTATACAATTAAATGATAATTTTATTTTTAAACTTTAATTCTTTAATTTAGTTAATATCATAGTAAACAAAACAGTTAATATAATTAAAGTTCTTGTAAATCATCGGATTCTTAGTTGATATTTGATTTTTAGATGTAATTAATCAAATTTTGAAGTGCACTGAATAAATGTAAGGTCAACGCTGACTTCAATTCAGATTAGCTTAACCCTTGAGCCAGTGTTTCTTAGAATTGTTTTTCTTTTTTATACTATTATTCTGTTTTTCTGTATAAAATTTAATTTGCGATTTTGCTGAGTTTTTCCTTACTTATACCGGCATGCCGGTCTACCTCGAGGTATACCGGCACTAACCTCAATTTCGATTTATACCGGCATGCCGTCAATGTGAGGGAATCGGTATATGAAAGATCGCCAATGCAGAAGGTATTTCCAAGACCAAGGCTAAACAAATAAGTGTAAACTATCGAGACAGATTTAAGGAGATTCAGTTGTCTACTGTTCTTAGATCTATTCTAATTTTGGAAATTATTCAATATTTAATTGCTGTAAAATGATTTCGTTAATTATTATTCTAATTTGTCTGCAGAATAATGTTGGGAATAATGTTAGTGACGGCATTCCTCTCGATGTGGATCAGTCAGTATTCATTAAATTAGGAAACAATTGTTTATTGAGTGTTTGTTTGTTGACCGATAGGTAATACGGCCACCACTGCAATGATGGTACCTATTGTTGATGCAATGCTTCAAGAATTGAGTAAGTTTCCATTCATTTATAAGACTGCTAGATTGTTTTCTCAAAATTACCTGTCTACTTAATAGACATGTGCAAGGAAAATTTTGAATAAATTTTTTGTACCCGTGAAAATTAAATTGTTTTATTTAATTTTCAAACTTTAAATATTCCCTTATATTGAAAAATAAATCTAAATCTTGATTTATCTTGAAATCTTGAAAAGTCGTTATATTTTCAATTTCTTTTGATGTCTCTCTATTTGGACATTTTAGGATTTTCAGATTTACATTTTATATAACCATGATAACTTTTATCTGTACTATCAAATATATAAAATAATAGATTTTTAACAAAAAACGTTATTAGTTATTAGTAGTTATTAGAAACTTATTACTTATTCATAATTTATATAGAAGATGTGCAAGTTCATTGAACCTATTGGATAAAGGGGGGGGATAATGACTCATTTTCAGACCAAAATCTAGGGAGGGGATATATGGGTATATATCAAAAATGGCGGACCGAAATGGCCACTTTAAGCGCCAATTTTCCAATATTTTTTTTTATTAAAAACGTTTATTCCGTGCAATTTAATGCGTTCATTAGCTTAATGAAGCCATAATCAAGCTATATTTCTTAAGGGACAAAAATGTCGCTTTTTGGCCGCCATCACTGAAAAATGGCAATTTTCGATGGGGGTCAGTTTCTTTGGTTTTTATGATACAATTTTTGCTGAAACCTGGGGGAAAAATAACCAAATCTCGGTATAGAGAGGATAATTCGTAAAATACCCTCCCCTTGCACATCCCTGTATACGAATAATTATTAAAATAATATAAATCTGAACAATTATTAAGAAAGCACAGTCACTTTTGAGTGTGCACTTGCGAAAACTTTTATACAATTCCTATGGGAGATTAACATGGTTTAAAAACTTACTTAAAATCGGATTTTTTTTAATTCTTAAAATCTAGTAATATTTTTAACCAAATTTTTTAAAATTCATTTGATAAAGGAATTGTCGAAGATTAAAAATAATCAAAAATAAATTAAATTGGCCAAAATATTAAATTTTTATTCATAGTTTCCCTTGCACATGTCCCTAATAGACCGGTAGATATTTTTAATTTTCTCGATTCGAGAATATATAATGAAGTGAGCCTTCTCTGTTTGCTACCTTATGTTATCAGAGGAGTTTATAGTTTTTATTTATTAAAGAGCTAGGATGATTTAATTTTGGTGTCACATTTTGCTCGTAAAATCCATAACCTCCTTCGTAATTTATATAATTTGTTGAATTTGATCGAAGGTTAACTATAATTATATTATTGAAAGAAAAAAGATTTCAAAACACGTCTCGTCCTTCGCATAGTTTGCGATCAATTAAAACAAAATATAGTTTCGATTAATCTTTTTTCACAATTAGACGAATCGCCTGAAGGAGAGTCAAAACCATCCAATGATGACAAAGAAATGTCTGGTTTTAAAAGTCAAAGGCTTATAATAAGGAAAGCATTACTACTTTCAATCGCATACTCGGCCAACATCGGCGGCACCGGTACTTTGACAGGAACCGGCACTAATCTCGTACTTCAGGGAATTTTCGAAGAGTAAATGTATTTTAAAATTATAAACTATTTAGTTTTTGCTAATATATAGTCAAAGATCGATCGTAGAACTTATATTCAAGTACAAGAAATTCAGTTCCGTTTGGGTTATCATAGATTTGATATTTTCCTCTCACTTTTGCGAAAATTTTCTTTTAAATAACTTCAGTTATTACGAATATACAGAGAAGGTCGATTAAAACTGTTCTAGGGTATATAGCAGAGGGTATTTTGGTCAAAACCTCTTTACTCAAGAGTCTTGAGGATTATTTTTTGAGGAGATAGCTATTGAAAGTCGCCATTAGCTGCCATTTTCTTTTTGAATAATTTTATATCCGATTTAAGCATAAATTATCTTAATTAAACTATAATTATGCTTTTAATCAAATTTTAAGACTAAATTCCTTAAAATAAGGAAAAAACGAGAAGATGGGGAATTTTAGGCCACTATTTGCAAAATATCTATTTTTTTATCGAAATTACTTCAAAGAATGGATGAATTTCTTGATTGGTCTGTCAATGAGGGGGTGAAGGTGATTTGAGTTTCTTTCATAATTGGCAAATTTCTTTATAAGAGTTTCTACTTTTAATCATTGGATTAATCGTGCTCAAATTAGTCAGAATCGATGTCTTGTTTGTGTCTATTGTTAATTTCATATTTCTGTTTGTTTGAGTGGAGTGTTCAGCAATTGTTGCAATACTTTTTATTGGTCTTTCGGGTAAATGTGACTCTACCCAATGCCATCCATTTCATAGAGGCCTTAGGGTAGTCAAATTTACAGGATAAAATGCTCTTTATAAGTTGGAACTATGTGTACAAAGGAACTAATTTTTTTCTAAGTTTATAGCTACAGTTGAGAAAATAGTTGCTAGGATATTTTTGAAAACTTGTTTTGAAAGACGACACATTCAACTTTCATTTAATATTAAATAGTATGAAATTGAGATGAGGGTAAAAATTTAAAATCAATAATTTTGAAGAAAGTTGCAAAGAGCCAGTTTAAATGTCGATTATTTAATAAATGACTTTGATAAACACTAAACACTATATGGATGGACATTACTTCTGCATTACATAACCCAAAGATCGAACCTTGGACCGGTCGTACCTTGAGCATAGAGCATGAAACTGCACTTCTAGCAATAATTTGAGCTGGTTGGCGCTTGCAATCATATCACAATAGCAAAATTGACTTGGCAACTTTTCAAATCTAATTAATTTTCATGATTTACATATCAAGTGAAAAGTCAGCAATTTAAACTACTGTATTCTATTCGTTTAACTTTTCAAGATTGGTCTAAATTGGATCATTTTCATAGGTTAAATCTTGACTTTTTAATAGATACTATCCAAAGAGTTCAGACCTTACATTTTCGCGTTGGTTCATATACGCAGCCCCAGGCATGGTTATCTGCGTGTTGGCAGCCTGGCTATTCCTTTATTTACTTTTCATCAGAAAGAAGTATAACTTAAAACTTGTTTATAAGGCTATAAATATTTTAATATTAATATTATTTTTAATTTAAAGTAATAATCTTTTGGATGAATCTAAAGATAAGATAAAAGTTGTGATTCAAACCAAATACCAAGAATTGGGACCCTTTACGTGAGTCCCTACAAAAGATGTGCATAATACATTGTGCTTAATACATTGTCTCAAATAATTACTAATATTATCAAGAATGATTTGATTAAGATCTAGCAAAACAATTAATTATAAAACAAATAGACTGTTAGACTATTTAATATAAACTATATTCTTAATCCAAAAATCGATTAAATCGAATTAGCGCTCAATTCTCTATTCAATCAATTTTAGTCTTGTTTGAAATCTTGTTAGTTTTGTTCGAGCTTAATCGTTATTAAATTAACAACACAAAACATTTAATCGTTAAATCGAATATTTTTTAAATTAATCTTCAATTCTCTCTCTCTCTCTCTCTCTCTC
>JAQIWP010000482.1:0-25022 GCA_034695525.1 Euzetes globulus
TAAAATTAAAATTTTTGAATATCTGGTCGGTTATAGTGAATCCCGCTTATAGTGAACGGATTTCTTGGGCCCGAGCCATTCACTATAACCGGGATAGAGTGTATAAAGGTTGAGAAATGTTTTGTCATTTGAAACAATTGTTTAGTACTTGTGCAGCATAGAAAAGATTGGACTATCCTTATTTGTATGTGTGCAAAGTATCCTTTCGAGCGTTCAAACAATGGACAGCTTTTACTGCATATACTCAACATTTACCATATATTCAATACCAATAAAGATTGACAGTGAGGGTCATTCATTATTTTTGGTGTACAACTGGGGGCTAATTGTTAAAAATGCTTTCCTGCTATACAAATAAGGATACGCCGATCCGACACTAAGATTTGAAGTAAATTCCGATGAAAAGTATAAGATATTTTGTATACTTAACTTTAAGACATTCATTACTTTCCTATCTTTAACTAAATTCTTGTCATTATTCTCTCAAAAATACTTTTATCGACTTTTGTAACTCCAAACCATCACTATCTTAATACTTGGTCATCTCAATTGAATGTTAGGCTATCTCTGCAACTCTGGAATAGTCTTGCAACAGAGATGCAATTATCTAATTAACTAACTTAGAAAAGATGAATGTTTTATCAAGTATCATAAATGTGATATCAAGTATAGTTTTCAAATAAAACTCTAGTGGTTAATCATACTTTATCAAGGATATTACTCTATTTATTATGATTATTTTAGATAAATAAATTTAAATAAAACTTTTGATTTGACACTTACAGTCCCGTTAAAAGTTCATAGAGCAAAATGCCAATCGACCAAAAGTCAACAGCCTGGTCATGGCCCTTATTCAGTATGATTTCAGGCGCCACATATTCCGGAGTGCCACAAAATGTCCAAGTTTTTTCGCCACCCAAAAGTATCTAGTTATAAGTATTAGTGAAAATGATAATCAAGGCCATTCTATACTAATGGCATACTTTACTAAACCCGAAGTCTGTGAGCTTTAAGTATCCGCTTTTGTCGAGAAGACAGTTCTCAGGCTTTAAGTCTCTGTAAATGATTTGATGTGAATGTAAGTATCGGAGGGCCTCCACAACACATCCAATGTAGAAACGAGCGCAGGGCTCTTCAAAAGCACCACTAAAATTAATGAGTATGGTTAAATACAGATTTGAAAGAATAAAATTCTCCTCTATTTATTTGGAATATCTTGAAAAATTGCAAGCTAATTTATGGAAAAGGGATTCTTTTAAATACTGTGTTAAACTTACCGGTGTCTTAAGAGAGTCCAGAGTTCACCACCCAGAGCAGCCTCCATCAGAAAATAAACATTAAAGTCATCTTTGAAAGTCCGGTAGAGCTTGATAACAAATTGATGCCTAGATGCCATTCTTTGGACAACTCTTTCATTGTTAATGTGTTGTTCCTGTCGTGTGGACCGAACAAACGCTTTGGAACAGGACTTGAGGGCAAACACTTGACTGGTTTTGCTTTTAGTGCGAACTAATTCGACTCTACCGAAGCCGCCAATGCCCAGAGTGGTCACACTCTCCAAGTCGTCCAATTTCAGGTCAACCACAGTTGGATCGACACATTCCTCGGCTTCTGTCAAATCCAGACTATGAAACACATCCCGATCCTCATAGAACTTATTTCTAATCAGAGATCAATTAGAATGCAATTAGCTAGGTGCGTGTATATGACAAGATCAATTATTACATACTTGAGCTCATTAAGGTCACCGATTAACGAGTGAAAATTAGACCTGTCCAGCACAAGGCATTCACAGTCGAGGGAAACGACATTAGCCGTGCGCAGGGATGAACTGCTATTAACAAGCAGTGCCTGTTCGCCAAAATAGTCGCCAACTCTGAGCGTTCGCAGTGTTTCCTCGCCACTAAAGTTATGCTGAGTTACTTTAACAGAACCGCTGCTAATTATGTAGAAGGAGTCACCAGAACAGCCCTGTCTGCAAATGTAATCGCCAGCTGGGTAGTAGTCCTAGAAAATTGGATTTTCCAATTTTACTTTAATCTAGATACAGTTTTTACAGTTAAGTCGAGGATTTAATGTTTATGTTAGATTTACAATCTCTAACTTAATAAGAAATCTCATTTGCAAGCTCATTTATTTGATAACTTTAACTTTATCATTTTTTAATCAGTGTAATGAAGAATGTTTCCTCTGAGAAATATCTTGCAAGCAAATATTGATTAGCTTGAAAGTCTTGAATTCATACAATTCGGAATTTCTAAATGATAGTTTTAATAATCCCTCTTGCTCAGTTGACCTGTTCCAAAAAACTTATTTAAATCTTTATCTACAAAATTTCAAATACAAGGTCAAATACATATTAGAGAGGAACGAGTCACTCAATTTGTCAAATTTTCATTATTAATTATTTATAAAGAATCTTGGTCTTAACTCAAAAGTAATAGTCAATTGATTGATTAGTTTTAGTCACGTGATGTTTTGGCCAAGAGTGCTCTAGCTTATTTGAAATACTGAAAGCGGCATTTTATTTGTTTAAAACACTTTTGATTATAAGTTGTAAATATATTTAGTGACCCAGATTGTTGAACTAGGATTCATTCCAGAGCTTTGTGAAAAATGACTTGTCTAATTAAAGTTTCAGTTTCTGCCTGTTTAATGATACGACAATTATTAGACAAACCTAATTATTCAAAAACTATTTGCCTTAATTAGCCATGGCATTTTATAAATTGATATATATTCAAAAAGTTAAACATTATTCATGTTCATTAATAATATTTAGAATAAAAGTAACCTTGCTCAAGAGATTAAGAGGATGAGGGATGAAGTGATTTAAAATATCTATTAAAAGAAATCATTAAAAATCTAATGAAAACAATTTAGAAAATAAATTTCCTTTTCAACTTTCACCTTTACATTTTTCAATTAAGTTTTTTTTCTCATTATTCAACTTGGTTATCTTCATAGGAAAATAAATTTATCAATTATTAGATAAAGATAATTACCACTTCAATTGCGTCAGCAATCTTGCCAATCAATTCCTCGTTCAAATCCCTGAGCAACGGAACGCTGAAATTCAAATTGAAAATAAAAATCATCTAGCTTAATTGCCTCTGTTGAAGCAAAAATGATTTTATTTTCCGTCAAAACAAGAAAATTACGAGAAAACAGAACTTAATTTATCACAAATCTTATTTCATGTAAAACACAGCACAGAATAAGAGCACTGAACTATTAGATGGCCAGGCTGTTCCACTTCTTTTGATCAAATTTGATTCTTACAAATTTATTTGTCATTTTTTGCTCAATTAACTATCATTGAAATATTTGGGCAAAGTCATTTGAAAATTCAAAGTACATGGGTACTATTAAATGAGGTGGTTTGAGTCTGACCACCCTTGGCTATCTCTAATGAATAGCAATTTTTTTGGTTTTGCTATTTATTCTGTGCCGGAAATTGCATACAAACAGAGAGCTAATGTATGTCAGGTTTTATCAACAGTGGTGTGGCATCGATCAACACAGCTGGGTTATTTTTGAAACTAATTCTGAACTAATGAACAGATTTCTGAAAATCTTAAAAACAAAGCAATCGTTTTCTAAGAAACTTTTAATAAATGGCAAATAACACTCAACACAGCCTTTAAATAGCCTGCATGTTAACACCTACCTCATCAGAAACTTCTTGTATTGCTGGTTCTTGTCCTTGCCGGTCTTCATCATTATTACCTGAAAAGCACGTCTGTCCAAAACCCAAGTCCTTACTTTAGTCAGCGCTGACCGCAAAAGAAAAGTTTGTTTAAACCTTTTTCAGCGAAATTTGAAATTATTATGAAATCAATGCAATAATAATAATAGAGTTGTTTCCGATTGTTATAAAAATTTATAATTCATTTCCTATGGAAATATTAATTTTTCTACCATCAATAGCCAATGACCTAGTTACAAGTGCTAAATTGGATAATTCACATTATAATTTGATCTGTTTTATTATATTTTTAATCAAATTATCCAATCGAATTATCTAGGTTCAGTTTATAAATATTTTATAATGAACTTTAATAACATCATCTTTACTCATCAAATTGACTTGATTAATTTGAAATGTAATTTAAGAAAGGTACGAGTATGGAAAGCTCTTATTTTAAAATAATTTTTTTTCCTAAATTATTGTACAAAGAAATATCATCTTCATGGTTATTTAGAAACTTGTTCATCTAACTCATTTGAAAATAAAAATTGTTCAGGAAATTTTAAAAGTTTTACAGGAAACTTTTATTTTGACATTTTCTAAGCAAGATAAATATATTGTATAACTTTTATTTTTGAGTATTTCTTAAATCAAATTAATTTTTTTTATAGAATTTCTAAAATAATTATTGGATTTTTTATGCATTTTCTGTGTTAAACACATATCAGAGAAAAGTCAATTCCCTTTGGAATTTCGTTGACATTAATATCACGGATACATTTGATATGTAAATTCACTTATAACTATAGAGTAAATATTGAAGATGATTTTTTTAACAACTCGTTTACAAAACTATTGGATTTTATAAAAATGTTATGATTTTCAAAAGAAAATAAATTTTAAGCATCACTTCAGCGGAAATCGAATTCTTTTCACATATTTTATTTGAAAAAATGACATTTAAAATTCTCACCTTTGACAGTTGCTGTGCGCGTACAGTTATAGAGCAAAGCCAACTCTCCAAATGCCTGAAAAATGTTTAAGGTCATTTAAAATTTATTGAATGCTGAAACATAAAAACTTATTAATAAGTATCAATACTGCTCTATTAAAATGGTATGATGGTATTACTAATGGTATTAGGTCTGGTAAAAATATTTGATTCAATTACTGATGAAATTGCTTGGTAAAGTATAGATTCATAATTATTTTGTAACTTCTAATGAAGCATTTACCTTTCCCGGGCCTAATTGGTTGACTAATTGGTTCTTGTTATCAATGATCTCGCAGTGACCATAAGCGATGACATAAAGGTGCGAACCAAAAGTGCCTTGCTTGCAAATCAAACAGTTCTTGGCGAACTCCTTCTCATACATAGCGTCGACAATCAATTTAAGCTGATGTGTGTCCAGAAAGTGTCTGAGGAAGGAGTTGTCGAGAAGTGCTTCTTTGATCAGTTGTTTGGAGCGATAGTCTTTGGAGACTTTGGTGACAGTCATCTGTTGACTTGACTGCGAAAAACACTCTCCACTGACTCCGCACTTCTTCGTCGGCCCACTGTTAGAGCCAACCGACGAATTTCCCGACGACTTCATTGTCGTCAAAGATGTCTGTTCGAGGACTGACTTCATTTTATGTATCTCCCGGTGCAGTTTCAGCAACTGTTGGTCCCTGTCATACAGTTGTAGTTTTGTTGCACGTAAATCGTCTTTCAGTTGTGTCAACTCATCTATCAATATAAAATACAATTTATCAACTCCTATTTTATTTTATCCAAGATAAACTCATTTTTATCACCTTACGCCTCCTAAAATATTTCCAATCAGACAGCTCTTTAAAATTGTTAACCCTATAAACGTACTTATATTGCAAATTTCATTCTGGCAAAAGTTTTCAAATTCTTCTGGTTCATTAACATTTTTAAAATACAAGATTAATTGATTATCACATATACTCTTTTAGAAAAGTCTTTTGTTAAATATTTTAGGCCTAACTATCAATTTAAACAAAATGATGAAACTGTAAATAGTTATCAAGCAAATACTGTACAGATGTTATTCTGTTCACTTTTTGCTATTTTTTAAATTAAAACCGTTTTTGCTGTTGTTCACAAAAAAGCATAAAGATTAAATTAAATGCTTTAAATTTCCGAAAAAAGCTATTTTGTCATGTTTGTCATAATTTGATCTAGCTTACAAAACTAAATAAATCGTTTAAAACTCGATAAAACATGAATTTTATAATAATAAAAATTTTATTTTTCAGTCGGTCTGGAAAAACAATTTATTTGTAACATGGCTAATAATAAATCGCCGAGGCCAAAGACTGTAGCTTGCAATGGAATTTCATTGAAATTGGAATAAAAGATCATGACAAATGGTCCATGATATACTGCAGAGATGGCCAATCCGTCAGTAAATTTACATTACACATACATCCAGCACTATTGACAAGATACCCCACCCCATACCCCTCCCAAAAAATATTTTTTTAATTGGCCACCTCTGAATTACTGACTATCTAGTAGATTTAAGTTCTATAATTCATACAATGGGTAGTATTTGATCAAGTTCTTCTACTCTACAATAATATCTATTCCCACTTCCCTAAAATACCAGTCTTTTTCATAGAGAAAACAATGCCATGTTTATATTTTCAAAAAACAATTTTTGAACTTTATCGGGGTATAACCAAACTGAAAAAAAAATATTGAATTCAATTTTTCAGCAAAAAATATTCAAAATTCCAAACAAAGTAATCAAATAAAAAGTAATAACAATAAAAGTCTGGCAATTCTTTTTCAAAAATATTGCTTTTCACAAAATAAATGAAATACTGGTTTACTTTCAATTTGTGTTCATCCGAGAATAAATATTATTGGAGTGTAGAAGAATGTGAACCCATATATTCTACAAAAGGACCCGGATAACTTATATAAATACTTACGATTATATAATAATATTGATCATTGCTTTTAAGACAATATCACAAATTGTTTTCATCGCTAAACCAAAACGAATCTCTCCCTCCCTCCCTTCCTCCCTCCCTCATTTGTCTTTTCAATATCAAAATTAATAAAAAGGGAAGAAAATTAAATTGCCCAGGGTATTTGTGTTTTGAAATTAAATTGGTTTCATGATACAAAGAGTGGTAAATGTTTTATAAATATAGTTTAAGATTATCCTGTTAATAAATGATTTTTTAAAAAAAACTTGGGCCTTGAACAAATTTCTGGAATAGAAAAATAATTATTGTCTTAAATGTGGACGACATCAAAAACAAAACTTTATAAAGAATTTAATTAAGCAACTAATTGGAGCTTAAGTCGAATAAGAACCTAATTGAGTGCATGGCTGACAATAAACTGGAAATAATTTTAATTAACCAAAAGATGCATTTATGACAAGCTCTCAATTATGTCGTTATTCTAACCAATGTTCAAAAATAAATCAATTCATTTGAAGCGCTTGAAGTGGAAAGTTGTTCATATAATCATAAGCTCGTTCAGATTCATGGAGTATTTTGTTTGTCTGACGTTATATATAACTCTGCTGATAGAGATAATCAAGCTGGCTCAATATATTTTTAGATTCAAAAAGATTTTCTTTTAGCTAGATTGAAAACTTTTCTTATATTTATAACTTAAATTTTTGTATTCGATAACTTTAAATACTGAAGCTTGCTCATCTCAGCAAAAGTAGTTTTGCAGGCTTAAAATAAATAAATAATTAGATATAGACAATGCAAAATTACTCAATTTTTTATGCAAAAGACTAGGGGGAATTAATAGGGATTAATTTATATATAACTTTTTTCAACTGGTATTAATAATGAGCAAACTCTTGGTCCCGACCAAGTTAGAGAATAATAGCTTGGTAACTTTGCTATAAAAATTCAAAATAAATTATTATCTGAATATCTGTAATAAAAATAATGAACTTGATATTTTTCATATTTTTACTAACTTATTATTATTTAAAACTTTTAAAAATAGATTTTAAAAATGTTGTCAACAGAATTAGTAGTGTTTTCTATGATCCAGGTCAGTTTAAAACATAAAATATTTTCAAATTCAACTTGAAATAATCAAATTTATACCTTTATTGCAAGTGTCACTCTTTTTATCGAGTTTAACGGCCAATCCTCCGCCACTTGCGTTGCCAACAGCTCCGGGCACTATATTAGTGTCCAAATTAGTCGACGACGAATTCTGTCCCATTTTTTTGGCCTTTAATTTGGTTTTACGTCTGATTAGACTCTTTCCCGAAAAATAACTTAACGTTCGCTTAAACTTTGAACACTTGACCTCACAATCGGTACAGTCGTCAGTATTGGCGCAGAAATTGTCAAATATATTCAACAGTAGAGTCAAGTCGTTGAGCGAATATGACTTGCGATGTGGTCTGGGCGACAGTCGATGGCTGTGCTGCTGAAAGCCTAGAAGTTCAACTGAATTACTAGTCTTTGAATTACTGTTAAACGACTCGACTTTCAGTCTGTTCTGCGGACTATTATCACAATTATTGCCATTCGTTTGATTGGGTTTTCTTTGACTCTTGTTCTTTGGAACTGGTGAAGACTTACGACGACTGTTTTTGCTCTGCTTTGAATCTATTGTTAAACAATTGGAATCATTAGAAGACTTCTTATTATTGTCCAAACGTTTGGCTTTCATACGAATACTGCGGCCCAAAAATAGCCTAAACTGATGACTATATCCACCACTTGTTGACGACATTATTCCAGTCAATTGTTTGAACACTTTTTAAGACCTTATTTCCAGTGACTTATCCCAGTGTTTAAGCACTTCCTCCACAGTTATTACAAGAAATCTTATGTCTGCCTCAGTGTCTGTGCGGTTGGAAAATAAATCGTTTTATTAATAGAGAAAATTGAATCAAAAATCTTTAGTAAAGCGTCAAAAGCATTGGCTTTTCTTCCGATGGAAAGCCGATAGAAATGAATGAAAAATAAAATTTGATTTTCTTTTGCCTTTTACTAAACGACTGAATCGACAAAAAACTTTTCTATGGCCTCGTCTTCTGAATAATAGCACAGAATAATTGAATTGATTTAATATAATTGAGTGCAATGATTGGCAAGCAGTTCTCATTTTTACGCTCTACCACAGCCTATTAACAAATATCTTGGTTATCAGCATTAACCCATTAAATTCTCAATTAGCCAGAATTATTTATTTTAAGCGCATCCAATTTTAAAATGTTATCTAGTCCTGATAAAAATATCGACAAACAAGCTCAATTATATTTATAAACTTACCTGAAAGACAATTGAATGATGAAAATTGGTGGTCCCTGGCAATCACTGAATTGATTTATTCAAGTGTATGATTACAGCACATATGAGTCTTCAGAGGGAAAGCTGTGCTGAAAGAAGTCCGGTCAAAATTGCACTGACATCACAAACGCACACATATCGCACAGCACTTACACACAAACATCAGTTGACGACAACACACACACACTCCAAATGCCAAAGAATTTTTCAGCAGATTTTCTAACGCACAGAATAATCTAGCATTCAATTCAGCGCCCAGAATACTTTATGTCTGTCCCCTTCTATTTAGAAGCTGGCATTCAATGGCAGTACAGAACCCTGTTTTCAAATTCAGTGAAGAATGAATGATAACAAAGCAAACACTAAAAGCACTTCTTTTTGGACACCAATTGAAAAACGGCTTTTCTTCGCGCATTCATTGCACAGTCGGATATGGTTCAGGAATAGGGCTATCAGTAAACTCTTTAAACCTTTTCAAACATCTGATAGGATTGCCATAAAGATTATAAGCAATTTGTCGAATGCCGGTCCTGTGCAGAAATTGGCTGCCAGCGTACTGCACAGAATATAATGGAAACCACACTTTCAGACTGATTATGAATCGCATCGAACATCACATTCAAACCGCACAACACATACAAGTCTTGGATTTTAGAGCATCGGTGCTGTTACTGAATGCCGGCGCTATTATTGTTGCGCAAATGTATTGTGTAACTGTTGCACTGACAGTCAATCTAATCTTGGCATTCATAAAACCTACTAAATATGACCGGCATTCTATTGTTTGCATTATTCAATTTCATATCCCATTCCCACATATTTGAGAGTAAAGAGTATTTTGTCTAAAAATTTGTCTCAAATTTCATATCAGATTATATTTCATTCGTTTTTATCGTTTAATAATAGTTTTTCTGTAGTTAACCACAGAATCGATTTTCTCTTATCGGCAAAACTCTTATCCAGAATTAGTTTGAAGAGAAATCGGAATAAGTTTGAAATTTTTTGTGCCCTCATATATAAAGCTCAGTCGTGTCTATGGGGTGGTCCATACCTATTCATTAATGCCTTCATTACATGAAAATTTAAATAGACCTATTTTTATTTTCTCTGACGCGAACTGAATCTAGAATTTTAGCTAGAATAAAATTTTTATAAGGATAATCTTGCTTAATTTTTTGGAAATTACTTACTTCTTCTAACATATTAAATATAAATTCGTGTACAATATTGAGCAATGTTGATTGAAAAAAATAAATGCGAGTAAATTATTAATTTGACTTCAGCCTGGTTTGGCCATCCCATTGTCAGGCCATAATAATATTGATATAGAACTTATTTTAATCTTGTAAAAACCATTGTCAGTGTATTTGATAAACGCTTGAATGAAAACAGAAAATGATTTTCAGAACATTAACGACAATGAGATTTGTGTTGTTTTCCAATAGATTTGAGAATTCTTTGCACTAAAACTTAATAGACTTTTATATCGATTTTTTTTTATTAAAACACATTTTCATCCGTTCTTTAATTCAATGTTTTGATTATTTCTTAAGTAATTTCCTAATTATTTTCAATATTTTCAGTAATGGAATATAAAATAATAATTTTGGTTCTTTTTGTGAACATCCAATCACTAGCCAGATAAATTGAAAGATACCTTATTTATAGATAATGAAGATATTTGAACAAGTCTATAAATTTTATATCAGCAAAATGAATAGTGATGCTCAAGCTAATAGAATTTAGAATGATGGACAAATATTTTCTAGCAAAGAATTTTTAGGTTAAGTCATCTTGGTCATCAATATTTTATATAAAATTTTAAAAACCTAAGTAAGGATTAAAGGAACTATTACATAACTGATATCGACCCCACTTGGTCATTACTGAAGATTTGATGATCTACAAAAGAACTCTTACACAAGTTAACTAGATAGCGAACATGATCATTTGGACGTAAAAAGATTGACTATGACGGCATTACTAAGCTAATTATTCTTGGAAGAAATTCTAGACAAAACGGAATTCACAAAACATTTCACATAACGAATGAAAATTGAATGCCAAGAGTCGATTCAATGAAAGTTGAATTTAGGAATAAATTTGAAGCGAAAGTATTGAAACTTTATTTCAAAGTTGAATCAAAAAGTGAATAAAATCAAAGACAAAATACAAAGAGTTTTAAGGACTTTGAAGGAAATCATTAAAATTTCAAATTCTAAGCTCTTTTTTCATTTTATTCAACAAAATAGATCTGAAATCTATTGAAAATTAGTTTAGTTTTCAGTTTCAAAATCCCTAAACAATTAAATGCTTGTTAACTTCATTTAAAATATGCCCAAAGTATACTCAGGTCTCGTTATGCAATCAAATGAATAGTTTTCAGATTTTCTTCTTAAAAATTTAAAATATTGATAAATAATTTCAAAACAGGTTCAATTTTGAATTGATCAATGTGGATTCAAACATTTAAAGATTATATGGTTGCCCCTTAGGCCTAAACTAACTTTGGGCGAACACAGCACGATTATTTTTTGAATTTAGCTTGAAAATTCATTTGTTTCTATTAAACAAATATTGAATGACTTAAGAATAAACAATAGTAAATCAAGTAGCTTTACATACATATATTTACATAGGTTCCAAGACTAATAAATTGCTTTCATTTTTTTTACACAAAGCTTACTTGCTAGGATCCTAGAAATTGAATTTAAAACTTGTTATCCAGTAAATGAATAACAATCAGGATAATTGAAATCAAAACAAAAACAATGATTCACTCAAATAAATGACTTTTTCTCGCATCGAATGATTCATTCAATGATTGAAACGAGAAACCCGTTATTCTGTGCAAAAATAGAATCCGTACTGAAATGAAGAAGTTTCACTCTATCGTATATAATCCTACTACTTTTACTATATTACTACTTTTACTCTTGTGCTAATTGAATAAATTCAATTCCAGTTAATTGCAATATTATCATTTATTAAAGTTTTCAATTATACAATTTAATTGTAATATAATTTATCCTTTATTTATTGAGCAGGATAATTAGAAAAATAATGTATTATTATTATTCTTAAATTGTTATTTTACTAGTACAATTTTACTAGTATTATTTTACTAGTATTTCTGCCTTTATTCTTGTTAAAATTATTGGTCTAGCTTTGTACGAGTTTCCTTCAAATAGTGAAGACTCTGTAGTATCAAGATACAATGATTCAGCAATGATCAAGAGGGGGTATAAAATATGTACAAATACATTCCAATTTTTTAGCTTACCCAGACATTTTATTTTATGATATGAGTAGAGCCTCCTTAACGTCAAAAGAAAACCAAATAGTTTTTTGTTTGAAAAATACCCCTTTTGGAGTGAGAAAAAAGATTGCCCCGCTAAATTTTGACAAATTTGTGTAGAAAACCCAAAAGAAGTTATTTATTTGAAGACAAATTTAATCATATCTGAGAATTGGTACCTTGGTCATCAATGATCACATTTTTTTTAATAAAAAGTCATTCGACTCCTTCTCTAATTTTGTTCAGTCTTTCCTTTGTGGCCAATCGAGGCATTAGTTTTCTAGTAATTGTCGGCAAATATTGACTCAAATAATAGAGTGATAGAAGCGGTTGCCTACAGATCCAGACCTCATCCAAGTTGTTGACCATCGCTACAGCCATCAGTTGAGCGCAACGACTGCTTTCCATTCTATGCCTATGTTTACTGTTCTCTGTCTCCAAGTTCTGTATCTTTTCTACAGTTTCTGTGTAAAGGTTTTCAAGTATACGTGAGAATACAGGGCCCGGACAGGCCATCGTTACACTTATTCCATGTGAATGAACTTCTGTCCGCATCGATTCAAAATAACCCTGCAACAAATTATTGTTTTAAAAATTTTGAAATAAACACCAGAATTATTCAGAATAGAGTTGTGGTAAATATTATTTGAATATTTTTACTAAATTACAGTTTTTAGTACACTTACTAATAAAAGAGGGCTTTTTGTTAGCTAGGTGCCTGTCACCTTTCAGATAAATTGAATTTTGTGTCTAGTTGGTTTTTAAAATTATTCAAGAAGTGAAATTATCTATTCATTAGATTAAAAATATGACAAAGGAGCGTATTATGTATTATGTTGGCTCGAATATCCTTGTGTGGAAATGCTTAAGCTTAACTGAAATTGAATCTAGCAAATTATTAGGTAAAAATAGCAATTCTTCATTTAACTCACATGTAAAGCATGTTTTGATGCAGAATATGACGAAGCAAATGGTGAACCTTTAAATGCATGGATTATTTTAATTGAATCAAACTTTTAAATATGCCTACCCATTTTTCCAGCTGTGCTCGATGATACTGCTATTTGCCCCTTGACTTTATGATCGATAAAATACTTGACGGCAACTCTGGTCAGACTAATTAGACCAAAGACGTTCAGATCAAACAGCTGTCTGTCCACTTCTATATCGATCTCATGGAAAGCCGCTCTTTGACTGCGGCCGGCATTTGATACAAGAATATCAAGTGTTCCGAAGTGGGCTAACACTTCCTCTAATCTGTTTTGATGTAGTGGACAGTCCCTCATATCAAAGCACAGAATGAAAACGTCATTATCCTTCAATTCACCAAAACTGATGCACCGATTCTTAACATCTTGAAGTCTTTGGAAATTAGTTCCAGACAGTACTAATTTGACGCCATTTTCCCCTAATACCAGAGCCAGTGCTTCGCCAATACCACTGCTGGCGCCGGTAATCCAGCACACCTTTCCTTTTAATCGGCTAATACGACTACCTAACTTTTCACACAATAATAGCTGTAAATCACAATCTAGTCGTGAAATAAACCAAACGATTAATAAAACAGAAATTATTATTAAACTTATTATTAAAACAAATATTATTTCAAACATTTCGTTGAATCAAATGTTGATTTTAACTGAATTTGAAATTTCAATGAAAAAGTTGTTTATTGAGGAAAGTTTTCAGTTTATTTCAGGGACTCCTTGCAATTGACTCGAAAATATTACTCATTGTTTTCTTAATCCATTTTATTTGAAAAGTATTGACTAAATTAATTAATTGACAAAACATTTAATGTTTTAATTGTCTATTAAATAGTTTTTTAGGTCATTTAATTATTATTAGAACAGAATAATAAGTTTAATAAACTTTTGAATTGAATCGAGTTCACTTTGAGCTTAACGTTAAGAGAGAACTAAGAATTACCTCAGACTTGATTTGAAGCCTCGAATCAATTATTTAAATATCAAATGAATAAGAAACGAGTTTTTCTCATTTCATCGGACTATAAATAGATTACAATTAGTTTAATTGAAAGTTTTCCTCTCTATTATATTCAATGACAAATAGAAGCTTTAATAATCAGGGGGTTTAGCCAAGGGGGATTTCCTAAAATATTCCCCTAAGTATGAGATTTGACTCCAGAGGAATTCCCTTTCAGGTCTAAAAAAAAGAAAAATGGTCCCGCTTTTGTTCTTTTTTTAAAGAAATTTAGTCTTGAAACTTGAATAATAGCTGAATTGGGGTTTAATTAGGCTAGTTAATGTTTAATAATATGTACAGGAAATAAGCGTATTTAAAAGCAAAATGGCAGACGTTTCGCTATTTCTGTCTTTAATTTAAAAATCTCAAGAGCCCTCCCTATATCCTCTGTAGGGTCATGGACTTTGGCCACCCCTGTTTAATTGACATGGAAAAAGTGTTTTCCTTGGAAATACATTCATTAAGTAATTTTTATTTTCAATTAATTTAGTTCCAAATGACAACACGAGTACAATTGATTTAACCTTATTTGAGATTTTATTTTATTAACAAGTTGAAATCATGAGAATATTAAAGCAAGTTTTACAAAAAGGCAATAAAAAGGCGATTAACATCAATTATCAAGGTAAATTATACAAACTTAATTGTTTAAACTTCGTTAAAAAGCCAAATTTAAAGAAATATAATGATTGCAATAAGTTATTTATTTTTTCGCATTTATTTATTGAAAATTCTGGTGGATTAAAAACTTGAAATAAATAAAATAGTACACTTTAAATGTATTCTGTATTTGAAGGGCAATTCTAAAAGTAATTACAATTTTTGGCATTCATTCAAAACTAGTTAAACATATGGTTGATGTCCTTCAGATACTTTTTAATAATATTATGTCTCTTCAGTTTGAGAGCTGCGGTCATCATCCCGTTGTCAGGAGTCCAGTCCTCTGCACATATCTTTATTTTAAAGGGTAATTCCCTTTTTTTAAGCTTATACCGAAGACCCGATTCATTAATCTCCTTATGAACTGTTTGTATTATAAGGGGGTTTCCACACAACTGTTCAAAATTGTCTGCATTTAACTGCAATTCTTTGGCCAGAATCAGGAGTGACCTCCGATTAGGGATTACCAAAGCTATCAAATAGTTGTGAATAATGTCGCCAACAATGCATATGTTGTCCACAAACGTACAGTTTTTGAGACACGACTCAATCTTAGATTAAGAAACAGAATAAGTAATTGATGTTTTAATTTGACCTGGTATGTATCTAATTAATCTTTACCTGTCCAAGAGAACAATACTCTCCATTAGACAATTTGATCAAGTCCTTTTTCCTATCTATGATTTTGAAGGTTCCGTCGGGGAATACCTCTCCGATATCCCCGGTTTGAAACCAAGTCATACCATTCGGTGTCACTGAAAAGGCCTCATCAGTCAGCTCTTTATTATTGTAATAACAGGCGGCCACACCATAACCACCGACCACTAGCTCTCCTCTGGGGTTGGGTTTGTCAGTTACCTTATAGCCGCCCTCCAGCCAGTCACATAATCGGACTTCAATATCCTTGAGAGGAGCGCCACATAGACCAAGAGACAGGTCGTCGTCATCCATACAGAGCACTGCTCCAAATGTCTCAGTGGCTCCATAGCCCTGAACCAGGGTTATATTGAGCGCTCCTTTAATAAGAAGTTGCAGGTCTGGCGAAAGTGCAGCGCCGCCCACAACCATATGTTCCAGTCGGCCACCGAACTGTTCCTTAACTTTAGGACAAAGAAGTGCGTTCACCATTGGACAGACATAACCTAAAGAAGAAGGAAATGAGTGTCTCGTATTTGAAACATGGTCTCAGGATATTAAATAAATAAACTAGATAATAACAATAAAATCAGATATGCTATACTTAAATTGAATTTCATAATTGACCTTGACTTCTTCAAAGTCCTTCAATTAAAATTGGTTTCATTTTACTTTTAATAAAAAATTGTCAAGATAATAAAATATAGGACTTAATTGGTTAAGCTCCAACATATTATATTTACACTTAATGTTTAATAACAATGACCTCGAAGTTTTTTAGGCTCATGAACTTAAGTAGGATATTTTTAGTACTTTTCAACACTTAACCAAAGATTTAAATGAAACAGTTAAGAGAATGTCCTGAATTCAATAATCAAGTCGGGTTACCTCGTTCAGTCCAGTAGGCTTTATAATTGATAAGAAAGGTGAAAATATCGGCTGACATTGGTGTTCGACAGTTCAGTTTATGGAAGATCTCTTTACGCATTCTGTCCAACACTAGCGGCACAGTTATCATAATTGTTGGCTTAAGAAGTTTTAAATCACAAATCTCGCCGTCGGCCAAACCAGGCGCCGACTCATTCAGGGTGAAAGGCGAACCGAAGCCAATGGGACAGCCGCCCAAAAAGGCATAGTTCTCGATGGACAGCTCCAGTGAATGTGATTGGGGTAAGTATGCGATATAACAATGCTTTTCTGGTTCGGCCATAAATTTTTGCATGGCTGCCGAAACACTTGTACCAGCTTGAATAATTTGCGATGTGGTAAATGTAATACCCTTTGGCACACCAGTTGTTCCAGATGTGTAGGATATCTTGATATAAAAATTTCATTTGTTAAATATAACAATTTAACTTGGCCAGTCTGACAAAGATATGTAATATGTAATGGACCTTTGCACTAAATAAAATCAATAGATGAATTTTGAAAACTTACAAGTTGTAACTGATCAGGTTCCAGTGCCATTGGAGTGAGATTGAGGTCAATTTGTTTGCCATCGTTATAGAGCTGGAAAGTGGATAAAAGCTGTATTCCTTTGGGAAAACTTTCAATATTATTGTTTTCCGACGGCTTGGGTGAGTCCACGAAAATGACTGCTGATATGCTAGGACAAACTTTTGTCAGACCCCGAACTTTTGCCAATAAGTCATATGTCGTATAAATTATTTTGCAATTTGTTTCATTAATGCAGTGAGCGATTCCTAGATTCAATTAAGTAAAATATTTAAATACCTAGGTATTTATATTGATCGTCTCAGTTTAGATAACCTCTTTTAATCTACTCTGGTACAAAAAGAAGGAAAAGTGTAAAATATCAAGCATATTCGAAAATTTATTAAGGGTTTGAAAAATTGGATTAATAATTAATGGAATTAAGTTATTCATTAGGATTATCTATGAAACATCAGAATTAATAAAAGAAACTTTATTTTTGAAAACACATTTATTTCAAGTGGTTTTTGAGGGAAAAATCTGATATAAAGTACCCTTGACTCTGAACAGATCATTTCTTTAGGAATTTTTTATTATTGGTTTTTCAATTAAATCACTTGATAACTTTTATTCAATTTTTTTCCTAACATTTAGAATCTTGTTATTATTTTGAGAAAAACAATCTGTCTGAAGAGGGTATTAAAAAATTCGATACCATCTTCAGAGTCTGAGAATCTGTAGAGTCATTAAAAAGGAAAAGATCTTAAGATTTCAACATTTCTTTTGCCATAAAAATCTGTTGAAAGTATTGATTTATTTGAAAAATGAATTATAATTTTCAGGTCAATAGAAAGTTTCAACGAATGTAAGCTTATTTTAAAATAACATGAAGTTGTCTGAGAAAAAATCAATTAATAATCTATTCAATTGTTTTTCAGTCAAAATAAAACAGACTTTTCATTCAATTGTTTTCTAAACTATGCAAACAATTCCAAATTAAGCCTGCTGTGATTTCCAGTGTCATAATAACCCGAATTGTTATCAATTTATTGACAAATACTTATTGTATTTCAAGTGAAAGCAAAGAATTATGTCATATTTCAAAAGTAGAGGGAAATAAGTAACACAAAAAGTGGTCACAAAATAAATAAATGAAATATTTTTTAGACACTAAATATTACACTTCGCAGTGTAGACATGCAAGATGATTCAAACGATTGATAATATTTTGAAAATATAACCGCAGATTATCCTGATATAAGAATTTTACAATTGCAGCAGAAACATCGCTAAGCGTTCTAGCTTTAGATTTTATGCAATTTATTATTGTTATTGTTTAATTTTTTAAAATGAGATTTGCTATACTCGTAAACTATTTAATTCATTGAAAATATTTTAATTATCCTTTGATAATTTTTTATTATTTTTATTTAATTATTTTTATATTTTTGAAAAATCATTGTTTAAAACATATTGCTATTACTGGAAAAGTATCTGGGAAATTTCAAATTTTTCAATATTAAAGAACATTAAAATTAATTAAATAGCTAGGATTTAGGAGAATTTTACTTAGTTTAGGCTTGGTGAAATTTTCAAATTTCAAACTTGAGAATAGCAAGAAATTGATCCAGTTGCAACTATTTTCTAGAAGACTAGATGTAAAAATATACAATAAAATTCTAGATTGAAAATCGGTTTGGTGTTAAAAATAACTAAAATTTTGCAACATACAAATTCTACTTGATGATTTTAAATATCAAACAATAGTTGAAGTTAAAACCATTAATTTAATTACCTTCCCTCTGTTTCTACCTTGCCTATGCTGATTTATTTTAAAGAAAGTGAATGAAATCAATTGGTTTTTGAAATTATTATCAAGAAATTTCAAAGTGTTTTTTGATTTAATTCAAGGTAAATTCATCTTCGATAAATAAATAAATAAAAGTGCTAAAAATACTAGGATTATGTTTAAAAAAAATTGAAATTCTTTACCTTCATCTCCAAGAGTGGCGAAAACGGTCACATAAACGGCGCCGACTTTCAAGGCTGCCTATTAAGTGTTAAGCAAAGGGTCAATTTAAAAGAATAATCTAGCTTAACGACTTTCACATTGATTAAAGCATTTCAATTTATCGTGATAAATAAAAATAATAGAGAAGTTACCTGAAAGAAAATGAGGTTATCTGCACAGGTCTCGGCTAAGACAACAATTTTTTCACCTCTTTTGAAGCCATTGACAATCATTCCTCTGGCAATAGAGTCTACTCTGTCGAACACTTCTGCGTAAGTCATCCATTGATATGGACTCAGACGAAACTTCCGGAGCACTTTTCCGTCGACTCTGACTTCTTCGCCCACTTTATCAATAATCACCTGTTCCTCAATCACTTGACGGAAAGCAATGGCGGGCCTGTTTGGCGGATAGAGCCGTCGACACATTTCAAAGGCTTCGACAATAGTCTTACAAGTGGTCAGCACATGGAACCGGGTTTCGGTGGTGCGCACCCATGAAGAGTACGGATCGCTCGGATTCAACTGAACCGATCGCTGGAACCGACACTTCTCTAACCTTTTATAAGGCTTTTGAATTAAATAATACAACGGAAGAGTCAGATATGTATAGCACTGAACAACAGTCTTAAAGACAATCATAAAAACATTGACAAGAATTTTGATTATTTTAGACATTTTTTTGGAATATTCCGACAAAAATATTTATAAAACTAAAAAATAGAATTTATTATAAAATAACACTTTTTTAAGTAAAAGTTTAGTTTAAAAATGTTAGCATTGAAAAGAAAACCGGACTCTCATTCTGTGCTCTCTTAAGAAGTGTTGCTTTCATTGAAGTCTATCATTAATTTTTCTTCATCTCAAAGAACTGGTATTTTATACGCAATTTTATTCGTCACAACAGCTTCTGTTTTACTAGCAATTTTAGCCCTGGGTCAAATACTCCTATTGATATCGTTAATAACTCTTTTATTAATAGCTTATCTAATTAGTGGATAAGCAAGATCAATATCCTAAGGAAACTGTTTTACATTAAGTTTTCCAAATAATTAATTTGAAAGATAAGTTGATTTTTATTTGATTCATTAAAGAATATCTTGTTGATTATTTTTAAATGTAGGTAAATCTTAAAAAGAACCTTGAGGGCCATAAATATTTTAGTTTAAATAGTAAATTCAGAAATTGATTTTGCAAAGGGTTTTAATTTTCTAGTTTTATTTCAGAATGGACAGGTTAAAACATGTTTTATTTTATTTCCTCGAGTCTAAATTGAGTTGAATTTTATTTAGCACCTTGCTTACTCAGCTTATTTGCTATAATTTTTTTTCTTGACATAGATTTAGCATTGAAATTTGATCTGTTGTTTGTACAGATATATATGCACATACCTGTGCGAATTGTCAGATAAAATTAATGACTGTTCTTGTAATACGAGAAAAATGAACTTAAATTTTCCACATTTTTCAGCAAAAATATTCTTTAAAAAAAATTAATTATAACATTAATTCCTAATTAATTAAAGGGATTAATTCAATGCTCCAAAAGGCACAGATCTTTGAGGATAAGTTCAAAACTCATAATGAATTATACTTCCTTAATTGCTTGCAAGGATTTTTGGCTTAAAATATTACCTGTGCCTAAAGTCACACATCAAATCCTGTCATTTGATTATGCTTTAGTTGTGAGCCGCTAAATAAAACATGCTCATTTTAATAATTACATTTCAATTAAAGACCAGAGCTATTTAATATAAACTTTCCAATTAGTTACCAAAAAACTACCTAAGTACCACTTACAGTATTTGAATTTAAAAATAGTCAATCAAGTGTTTTATCTACTTAAATATTCAAAATGTTGTTGATAAAAAAAGCTGGCACTTTGAGATTTAAAAGACACCTTGAAAACATTATCGATTAAAGAATTCAATTTCCAGTAAAGGACTCTTTTATGAATTGGGAATTATTGGACTTTTAGTTGCACGTCCAACCCTTTCCAAGGACCGCCTTTATTGCTAAATCTCTGAAAATTAAAAAATTGAAAATATTCAGGTGCATTGAGTGGATAATCTAAGTATTTAATATATTCTAAATCATTTTTTACAAAGTTACCTCTGTTGTAAAAAAAATTGACCAGTTATATTTTGGCCTTTAGTTGCTATAAAGCTATCAGTTAACATCCAATTTAAAATAAATTATTGAATATGGGAGATGAGCAAGGTGATAGCCCAGAACGGGGTGAGTCGAAAAGTTGGGTTTACGACAATGGTTTAAAAATTACCCGCCTGATCAAATAAGTTTGCGCTGAATCAATAGTCTTGGTTATCTCACTTGACTTGGTAAATTTTTCAAGGCTTCGATTCTCAATATTTTTAAATGTTTGTCTTCCAAACACAAATCGAAAAACCTAGAATCTAGGTCCTAGATTAATTACTGTTAATTTGTCAAAATTTTAATGATAAGTAATGTAAGAAATGATAAGACCATTGAACTGATTTCATATTTTCCAAATTAATTCCCATTTAGTTTTAAATAAACATTTTTGCGCATATTAATTGAACCAGTTTAAATTAATATGTTTTAATTAAGCTTAATGCAAGCATCAGAGTAAAGTTTTCTAGTGATGAAAATTTTTGGCGAATAGGTCAAAACTCATCGACAATTTCTAGTGAGTATTTTTTCCTAGGGAATATTTCTCCAAAATGCCCCTTCCCCCTTGGATATCAGTGGCTTAATCAATTAATTTACAGGAAAAGGGCGTCAATTATTCGCTTATATAAGTAAATGCTAACGTTGTTTATGAACAGTATCTGAGATGTATTGTAAACAAACGGTTGGATCAAAAACTGATTTCGTGTGAAATATGAGTTGTGACAGCAGTTTAAACAAGATACTTTTAATTCTTTGATAATAATACCAAGTGAATAACTCAATCTAATCAAGTGAAAGAGCAATTGAAGCTTTTACCTAGCTATTTACAATGAAACCGCTGAAAACGTTAATGTCTGAAAACCATGAATACGTGCGAAAAGTGGGCTCCGATTTGTTGTCTATAATTCCGCGTTAGTATTGGTTATAATTAGTTAAATATAATTAACTAATAGCTTATTCTGTGGTGAACAGTGGGCATAGCTGTCCTGACTCTTTACCTGGCTGGTCAGCCCTTTAAACGTGGCTTCAACTGTGATGACGAGTCCATACGATATCCTTATAAAGACAATACCATCTCCAGTACTGCCCTTTACTTGTACTCCACGTCTATCCCCATAATTACCGTAATTATCAATTTTATACCTTCTTATACATTGCTTGCTCATCGATATATTGAACTTGGTGTTTGCCTGAAATTTCCTCTAAAAATAGACATTTTTTGGGCAAAAGTGTTTCCTAAGAGCTATGAAATTGTTTTATCAGTTTTTGCCTTAAAATCAGTGATAAGTCAATTGTTTTAATCATTTAATAATTGATAAGCAATTGATTTGTGACTCAAAAGTATTTATCAAATAATTTTTCCATTTAAGGCATTTTAAGTGTATTTTTAGAAAACTATTGACTCAATTCTTATGTCATTTTTAGAGAAATTTAGTGAAAAACTCGTTTTTTAAAAAACATTAACAAATCATTCTATAAATTAGGTGTTTCCCCAAAATAGGACAGACCTGACAATAAAAGGATGTGAATCATTAGTTAGGAATTCCAGTTAACACACTTTTCCTGACATTCATTTCGGCTAAAATTCAGACTATTTTTTTTAATCTTTCGATTAAATGAATAATTTTTTACTTAAATTTTTGAAATCTTTAGACAAAAAAACTGGAATTTGTCCTCAAATGTAACACTTTATTCTTAGATAATAATCGTGGAGTTCTTGTACTACAAGCATAATACCAGGAAATACCTGGAAAGTGAGGACCTGACCTCTAGGCCGTGCTCTTACGGCGATCTGTTGTGGCAGATCTACTGTCGTCTTTCGCCGTTCATTTTCGGGGCACTCATCTCTCAAATGACGACAGATATCGCAAAGTACTCTATTGGTAGACTCCGCCCCCACTTCATAGATGTATGTCAGCCCATAGTAACCTATGCAGATAGAGGGGAAAGATTTGTGCTGACCTTGGATCATCCCGAGTACTGCCAGAACCCATTACTTCAATTCCGGTACATAACAGACTATGAATGTGCGAATACAAAGTTCAGCGATAGCCGTAAACGGGACGCCCACCTGTCCTTCATGTCTGGTCACTCATCATTCAGCGCATTCTGTCTCATCTATCTTGTGGTCAGTCCTAAGAACAGAATTTTGTTTTAGTTTTTGCCAATTTTTATGGAAATCTTCAAAGTTGTCTCTTCTGTACTTCAGATCTATCTTCAGCTTCGGGTCAAGTGGACAGCTATCGGGTTTGTGCGGCCCCTATACCAGTCTCTGTTGATATACCTCGTACTCTATACTGGCTTTTCAAGGATTTCCGACTATAAACACCACTGGAGTGATGTTCTCATTGGTCTGTTTCAGGGAACAGTTGTCGCAATACTGACAACTCGCTATATATCGGACCTGCGTCAGAAACGGCCGTCCATTGATAACGTAGTCATTCCCCTAAATGGCAATGGAATCGAAAGCGACTCGAAGTCCAAACGAAACCCAAATTACAACAGTTGTAGAGTTGAAATGGAAGAAAGTATAGGTTCTTAGGCCGGCCTTCACTTATTCTGAGCTAATATTTGATGTTTTCTTTAGTGACAACACTTTATGAGTGAATTCCTTGTTATCAAAGTTTAAAGCACTCAAAGGACACGGAATATTGTTTTTTTGATATAATTTCCTATTTCTTTAGACTATTTTGAGCTTTAATTTGTATTTCATTTGATTTAATTTTCAATCATTCATTTAATTGTGTTTTTGTTTAAATTCATATTTAATTCATTCATTTATTTTGACGAAAGGTATACTAAATAGTCTTTTTTCGAGTTCTAGTCATTTGTTTAGTTAGGAATAGCCTACAATTCTGTCCAAAACTCGAATACACAATTAACAAGTACACAATTGTTTTTGTTATTAATCTATGAGTGAATATAAATTCAATATATATTCAGCACTTTTTATATAACTAATTATAACTAATAATAACTAATAATAGTTAATTATAAATATAAGCCAAAGTATTTTTGAACGAAAAGTCGGGATTCACTAAAAATGTTTCATTCGTTTCAAATTAATTGATTAATTAAAGTGAAGACAATCATTGGTCAAAATGATTATTGGCTTAAACTTGTTAAAAAAATTATTTTCCACTTAATTTGAATAATAAATGTTTTAAACCACTAGAATCTTATGCATACACTTCTACAATTAAATTGCTAGAAATGTTCTTGTTGAACTCTTGAGAAAGCCTGAATCTTGCTTACTGAATCTTGGCAACTTTAATAAACTTGCTTGAATGAATGAGGAAACAAAATCAATAGAAATTGAATTCCGATTTTATGAACAATATTTTGTTAGAGTAGAGACAATTTATGGGAAGTGTATATTTCAGATTTATAAACAGGAATCTTGTTTAGAAATCTGAAATAAGTGTTCAGAAGGCGTAAAAGTCTTATTTCTATACTGAAAGCAATTGATAAATTTACTTGTTCCATTGTAAAATTGTCAATTCAAATTGTGGTGACCACCACTTCTATGATCTTAACGGATCATAAATAGCTGACAAGAATAGCATCTTTTCTTTGAATATTAATTATTTTAGACTATTTTACGAGACAATACCTATTATTTCAGTTCACTGACCTATCACTGTACTAATTCCCATATCCTTGAATTACTGAAAACTTTCCACTACTGTTAGCCACTCATATAAAGCCAGTCACTGACCGGTCCGCAACTCACTGACTGTTGACTCACTGTTCACTCGACACACACTCAGTCGTCAGTCACATCAACACATTCACACATTGTGTTCACAGCACAACTCAACACTCATTTCAACCATTTGTCCAAAGTTTTAAACAAACT